>PVIA01004881.1:0-127298 GCA_004024845.1 Tonatia bakeri | reverse complement strand
GGGTCCAACCTCTTTGGGACTCTCTGAGCTTCCTGGACTTCCTGAAAGTCTATTTCCCTTGCCAGATTGGGGAAGTTCTCCTTTAATATCTGTTTAAATAAGTTCTCAATTTGTTGCTTTTCCTCTTCCCCTTCTGGTACCCCTATAATTCGGATGTTGGAACGTTTAAAGGTGTCCTGGAGGTCCCTAAGCCTCTCCTCAGTTTTTTGAATTCTTTTTTCTTCATTCTTTTCTGTTTGGTTGTTCCTTTCTTCCTTCTGGTCCACTCCATTGCTTTGAGTCCCAGTTTTCTTCCCCTCACTATTGGTTCCCTGTGCGTTTTCCTTCATTTCTCTTATTGTAGCCTGCATTTGTTCATCTAATTTATGTCCAAAGTCAACCAATTCTGTGAGCTTCCTGATCACCAGTGCTTTGAACTGTGCATCTGGTAATTCTGCTGTCTCTTGGTCACTTAAAAAAATTGGTTCTGGGGCTTTCAAATATGTTTGAGCCATCTTTTTTATTTTCCTTTGGTTTGGTTGGGGCTGTTTTGTAAGGGCAGCAGAGCCTTAGGTATTCACCAGGGCGGGGCACCCCAGTCGCTGGGTTGTGACGTTTTAAATGGGGGCGGAGTCTGAGAGGGAACAATGGCACCTGCTCCACTCTTTCTAGGACTTCCGTCCCCTCCACTGCCTCCCACAAGCAAACTGGGCCCTTGCTGTGCTGGCTCCCGGGCAGTGGGCTTGTGCACTTTCTCGGACTCCGTGGGCTTCCCCGAGAAGTCTCCTGTGAGGCTGACAGAGTCTCCCGGCCTCAGTTCCCAGACGGGGCTCTTAAGCTTTGAAACGCGGTGGCACTGCCAATTTTCACTGCTTGTTTTTGCTTAGTTTGTGCGCAAACGTGTGGCTGTGGACAGCCAGCTGCCTTGCGTCCCTCACTGGGTCTGCTAGTAGCCTCCCACGCCCAGGGTCCTCCACCGGTCTGTCCACTACCATTTGCGCCCTGTGCGCCCACGCCTGCCTGCCAGCGTTTCTTCCCGCTGGGACCCCTAGACCCCTCCGAAGGCCTCCGACTCCGCCTCTCCTTACCGGTCTGGATGTACTGGAGCCCGACTTCTGTTCAATTAATTTCTCTCTGTTCTGGTTGTTTATTATTGTTTCTCAATTTTTGTTGTCTTTAGTTTTGATTGTGCAAGGAAGCACAATGCGACTGCCTATGCCTCCATCTTGGCCAGAACTCCTCAAAACTAATTCAATTTCTTATAGTTCTTATTGTTTGTCTTGCTCTCTCAGATTCTTTCACCCCATGATAGAGCTGAAAGAGCACATATTTTGGAATCCATTTGATTTGCATTCAAATCTGAATTCTGTTCTTACTGGCTGAGTAGACCAGGGCAAAATCTCAGTTTTCTCCATAAAAGTGGGGATAACAACATGACTTAGCATATATGATTGCTTTAAGGATGAATCAAACACAATATGAGAGTAAAACCTAGCATATTTTCTAACATATTATAGATAATGAATAAATGTAAGTGCCCTCTTTTTACTTCCTGCCTCTACAGCTAAGAATGTAAAACAGCTTCTCCAGGGCTGAGGTAAAAAAACCTTTCACCTGATGACATTAACAACTTACTCGAAATTCTCTCTTCTTTTCTGACCATGTTTTTATGAGATAGTGAATAAATTCCTTAGCACCTGAATTATTCCCTCAATAGTTAGAAATGATCCCCTACCCCTCACTCCCCACATATATTTCAATTCTTAGTCTTAGAATCATAAATTTCAATGAGTCTATTGTCATCTCCCTCAGGGACCAAAAGGAATTTTAAACAAAAAGAACTCTTGGGAGTCATCCATTTTAATTAGACCAGAGGTCAGCAAGCTTTTTCTGTAAAGGGCCAAATAGTAAATACTTTAAGCTTTGTAGGCCATGTAATCTCTGTCACAACTACTCAACTCTGCCACTGTAGTACAAAAGCAGATACAGATGATTTATAAGTGAATGAGCATTGGTGTGTTTTAATAACTCTTCAATTATGCACACTGATCTTTGAACTTAATATAATTTTTATGTGTTATAAAATAATATTGTCTTTTGTTTTTCTTTTTTTGTTTGTTTTTTTTTTAATTTTTATTTTAATTTTAATGATTGTTTAAGTACAGTTTTCTCCCCTTTACTCCCAATCAAGCCCACCCATCCCCCTCCCATATTCCCTCCCATTTAACAGGAACCTAAACAACAAAACAAAGAAACAAGCAAAATATAGTCAAAGACACTGCATTAGGGGACAGGCAGGAAGTGACCAGAGGAGAGAGAAGAGGGAATTTCAGGGGAAAAGGGGAAGGGTTTGCAGGAACAAAGTTAAAAGACACATGTCTTTTGCTTTTCTGTTTTTAGCTAATAAACAATACAAAAATATTCAGTAAGCTGGATTTTTTCTATGGTGTATAAATTGCCAATCACCAAGTTTGACTCTTTTTGTTGTAAATGACAAAAAAAAAAAAAAGCTTAAGCCAACTTTATCAAAAAGAAATTTATTGGTTCAATTAATCAAAAGTTCAGAAACATATGCATCCATTACAAATTGATCCAGGTGTTCCAATGTCACTGGACTTTTTCTCAATCCTCATCTCTTTCATGTTGATTTCATTCTCATGTTCTAATTGTGTAAAGATGGCTGTCTATATCTCCAGGATTTGTTTTCTATGTTCAAATCTAAAACATAGAAAACAAAAGTGAAGTGAATATTTCTGTTTTTAAAAGTGTTAACATAAAGTACTGAGCATGATGATCAGTATTTGAGTGTGATAATGTGTCTTTTTTTTAAGATTTTATTTATTTATTTTTAGAGAGGGAAGGGAGAGGGAGAGAGAGAGAGAGAGAGAAACATCAATGTGTGGTTGCTGGGGGACATGGCCTGCAACCTAGGCATGTGCCCTGACTGGGAATCGAACCTGCGATGCCTGGTTCGCAGCCCACGCTCAATCCACTGAGCTATGCCAGCCAGGGCAATGTGTCTATTCTTAATTCAGTTACTATGACCAGATTCAGGGATATCCTGATTGGTTTAGGCCAATAGCATATCCCATTCCTGGGGCTTGGGTAATGTGAAATCAAATCAAACTGTACAGATCATTTTATCCCAAAGGTGTTTTTAATACACCTACCAAAGTATAAGAAAGAGATAGGAGATGTCCTAGGTTATGTGACAAAATGTAACAAATGTGTTCTATATACCATGGAACATGACTGACTTTCAAAGACATTTAATTTTGGCCTTCCCTAATTCCTTTAAAAGTGAGCTTAAATATTTTTAAAATAAAATTGGTTTAGTGGCATAAAATTGAACCTTCAGAGAAGGTCATTTTTATAACATATATCTGTATGATGAATAAGTAGGCTACAGGTTTTTTTCCCCTATAACACAAAGCAATTGAATTACACTATGATAAACATTTTCCATAAAGGACTGTATAGAAAGTATGTTAGGCTTTGTAAACCACATACATAGTCATATATATTTTTTTTACTTTTTTCCCTCCCTTTACAACCCTTTTAAAATGTAAAACCCATCCTAAGCTCAAAGGCTATGTAAAAATGAAGACTAGATTTGCCTGTAGGGCATACTTTGTCTACCTTTGAATTAGATGATCACTAGCATCCCTTCCAACTATGTTAATATATGGTTCTAGGCTTCTGTCTTTAGCAGCTTATGCCCATGCCCAACAGGTCTCATCCCGTCACAGAAGAATTGTAACACAAATATTACTGGTATTTCTCTACCAAGGAAGTATGGTGAAAATATCTAAATGGTCCTGTCCTCACCTAGATCCTTTTTGGCCCTTGAATATCCAGGTATCTGTATATTCACTGTTACCACAAGACACTAACTTCTTGTGGGTTTTTTGTTTTTTTCTTACTTGTAAGGAGCTTCTGTCAAGGTAGAACATGAGGTAAAAGCTAAAGATTACCTTTCTAGCCTTTGCCTTTGTGGCTCTTTTGATTGGAAATTGTCCCACAAAGCTAAATGTTGCTGGTTCAATTCCAGTGAGGTCACATGCCTATGTTGTGAGTTTGGATACAAGAGGCAACCAATCGATGTTTCTCTCTCACATCAATGTTTCTTTCTCTCCCTTTTCCTCTTTCTGAAAGAAAAAAAAAAAACAAGATTACCTTTGTAAACACAAATATTATCATATCACTTCTTTGTTTAAAAGTCCTCAATGACTTCCACTACCTGTGGGGAACAGGCTATATTTCTTAAGCATGTTGTTCAATGACCTTCTCCCCTGGTGCAGCAGGTCATAAGACCCTCATAGGAGATATGCCTTCTTTATACCTAGAGGAAAGGAGCACCATTATCTCTGAAGATGGAAGAACTCTGAGATAAAAGTGAGTAAACAGTTGTTGCAAAGTTTTCCCCAGTTTACTTCCCTTATCTCATATCCTTTTGTCCTATCATGGTTTCCCATGACTATTTATTTGACGCTTCATCAAATCTACTACCAAAATGCTTGTTTAACTGTTTCTTTAGGTTTGTATCTCTTTATGAAAGCTCCCATGTCATAAAAAACTTATACTAAATAAATTGTATGACTTTCTCCTGTGAATCTGTCTTTGTCAGTTTAATTTTCAGGTCCAGCCTGGGACCCTAAGAGAGTTGAGGAAAACTTTTTTTTTTCTATCCTATACCTGTAACCTAAAGATATAAGAAAAAACTTACATACCTTCAAATTAGTCTTGAGTATAAATATATTAGGAAGTTTACCCCTTAGACTAAATAGTAGTCTTGCCTTGCATGTAGGTAATAAGTCATATAAACAATATGAACCTTAATACTGAGAATCACAGACATCACGGGGAGCTGTTCACATGGTGAGAGATAAGTGGAAACTGACACAGAGGGAACTTCAGATTTCTTTCTTAAAGTATCCGTTAATTGTAGAGCCCTGCTTACTGAATGGATAAGTGGACAAGCCAAATTGTCCCTGTCTCTCAGCTTTCCTAGTTAAATCTGAGAACTTTAAATGTGTCCTGTAGTCAGCTTCCTCTTTCCAACTTCAGATTATAAAATTCTTATGGGCAAGAGTCATGCCTTCTTCACTTTGGATCCCCAGTACTTATCCACTTTGGTGTCTCCTAGGTGCTCATAGGTAGAGCATTGGATTGGTAGAGCAAATGTGAAATTGGATTGAATTTCATATTCCTTTAGTGTTTTGTTCCTGTTTATTTAAATTTTTAATAAATTAATTAAAACTAATTTGCTGATGGGATTGTGGACAATATTGAGTGGAGAAAAGGAAACTTTAGGCACTAGGCTCTTCCAAAGTAGCCCAGGAACAGTTCCATTCTACAAAATGTGAATGACATAATTCTGCTTTCTTTCTGACCACATGTCACATCAAATAATTAAATAAGGAGTTACATGAGACCAAAGTGAATCCCTTTTAATTTGTTAATAACTTCTTCTCACCCCTTTTATGATTGTTACCAAGCACTAAATCTGCTCAATATCCTTATACTACCTGTCAGTCCAATAACAAAACTTTCTAAATGTTTTGAGCCCTAAATCTTTTCAATTCATTCAGTCCTTCATGTTACTCTTTGTATGAAATTAACCTCAAATATGTTAAACTCTTGACATTTTGTCTACAGCTTTCCAAATAGCAGAATATCTTTGATTTTTCTTTCAAGCTAAAATGAAGGGCTTTCTGCTATAAAATCATGCTACTAAACTTCTCAGGGAATAAATTATATGTTGATATTTTTAAGAAAGGCAAAGTATTCTATCCTCTTATATGTTTTAAGTGCTTTTACTTGAAATATACCGAAAGGAATTCAGAAGACAGAGACACTTTTGTGTTTCCATAATGCTCTAATTCTCAGTCAGCTGGTTATAATTGAAAATATATTTTGACTGCCAAAGAATATTCTCTAATAAACAATGTTTAAAAACAGAATAATAATTAAATCACTAAATATCAAATAAATAAATATGGAAGATATAAATATATAAACATCACTTAATTCACTCTTAGAATTTTTAATTGGTTTCTCCCTAGTACAATTCAATCAAGGAAAGGGATATATCTGAGTCAAAGCTCACATAACAAACTAAAGGACCCCTTTCAATGCATAGGTTAGAAATTACCTTAGCTCTGTGTATGTCTCCACTCCTCTACTTCTAATCCTGTTGACCTAGTAGACCATGTGACAATGATGATGAGTTAATTAATATTTGTTCTGTGATCAAATCTTACATAACTCCAGGTGTTATGGAATTCTCACTCTAAGGTCCTTCAGCAATTAGGCAGAAGAGAAGAAATGCAAAAGGAGGTTCCTCTGATTCTAAATCCTGAACTCTTACATGTTTTATACTGTATTTCCTTGTAGCTTCTATGCCCTTGTTTCTTGGTTCTCTAATCCCGAATAGAAAACATGGTGATTCTAATCTGTCACAGCATATGAAGACAACCATACAAGTGATGTTTTGAGTCTTGCCTGTTCTGGAACTAGGTTAATGCATCACAGCAATTTGGACTGACAAATCATCTTTCACATTCACATAAGCTGCACATGCTAGGTGATGTCACCGATAAAAGATGATACTACACATGTTTTTGATTCCCCTTCATTAAGGATTTTTACAAACTAGCATCTGAATAGCCATAATAAAAAGCAAAAGTATGGGGCTGTAAGTAATCAAAAAATGCAGAATTATAATGCTGAAATGCTAAATGCACAATTCAAAGAAGAAGGCATGTTGGAAGACCTGTAGTGAGAATTTTATCTCATAAGACATGGGGAAAAGAAAAGTGTTTCTCTAGTATGCTTTTGGGTTTGGTGATAGGCAGAGCTGAGGAACATGTTACCATGAGTCTCCCTTTCTGTGACAGGAAATACATATTCTCATTCCAAGAACAGCAAAGAGTGGATGATCTTTCCCTAGTGCTTCAGGGGTCTACTTAGAACTTGAATTAATCCAGTGGTTACATAATCTGGCTTTTTGTTACTTAAGTTCATTTTTTATAAATCTACACTATAGAAAAGTAGATTGAACAAATGTGAAAATTGTATTCCTTTTCTACAATCATGTTGTAGAATTGTATTAACTGTCAGAAGAAACAAAATGACTATGCTGACTGTTACAGTTTTCAAACAAACAGTATTCAAATCAGTAGTATTTTATAAAAATTAGGTCAAAGTTATTGTGGGGCCATACCAAGGGTATTTTTATATACTTTCCCTGAAAGGAAAGTGATGATACTGGAAATGATAGGCATCTGAGTTTAATATGTGCATGTGCATGTGTGTGTGTGCATATTTTTAAAAATTTTGCCCCACATTATTTGTAGGCAAATTGAATGGAAAAATAAATGAACTAATAGCTGTGATAGGCTTTCAAAAACCAAATCATATTAGAGTAAACTTATCTCTTTTTTTAGTAGACCCAATAAACTGAAGTAGGAACTTTTTGGAGGCTTTCAATTCCACCATGCTGGCACAACCAGCAGTGACATGAGAAATTCTGGTATGAACCACATAATTCCTAAACTACACCACAGTTAGCTGGAGCATCTTATTTAGAAAGTGTCATCAATCTGGTAATATAATAATTAGGGATTCAAAGCATTCAATCAAGAATTTTTAAAAAATTATCCTTCTGAGATTTATTAGCACTATCACTACTACTTGCACTAGATATTAAAAGATTATACATGTATTTCTGAATAGGTAAAATCTTTAACATGCATACTCACAAAAAATAATCAAAAATAATAGAGAGGAATGGATAATCAAGCCAAATGGACTTTCAGATTTTGTGCTTTGTACTCAGCAAAAATTCAATGAACATTTGCTGATAGATTTAATATATGTGTTTTGGTGTCATAGTTGTTAATTATTCATTCATTCCACATACATTTAAAAAGTGCTTAACTGCATGCCAAGAATTATCTGTTAGACAGTGCAATTCATCTTCATTGTTTTTTTTTTCTCTATCACTTTGATATTAGATGTTACAGGACTTTACTAAAATGTTTATATAACAATATTTCTAGTTTGTTGTTTAAGCAATAAAAACCCAGTATATAAACAAAATTTATTTGTTTCTAGTATTCACCCTTAAGATAGCCACAGGATTGGCTATCTTAATTGATATTGATACCTCTGAAAATGTTACAAAATTATTTTGGGTTGAATAATTCTTAGTACTTTCAGCTGAGCCAGTACTACACTTCCAGCTCTGTGACAAATTCATATTGAATTGAGTATGTATGAAGATGTCAAAGATGCCTTCCAACTGTGTTGCTATTTCTACAGGATGTAAGCAATTCCAAAGTATACTAAATTGATCCTGAACCATGATCTTTTCTTGATCCTTTTCACTTGTCCTCTGGGCAAGGCAGAGGCCAAAAGAGATTTAATCATTTAAGATCTCAAATACAGATAATGCATTTTATGGAATATAACATGGTCTTAAACATATCCAGGAATATGTAGACCATCTCTAGAGATGTGTTCTAGCAGATTTCCTTAGACTTAGGGTGACCAACCATCTCAGATTGCCCAGAATTGTGTCAGTTTTAGCACTGAAAGTCCCACAATCTGGAACATCTTTCAGTCTCAGACAAAAGAACACAGTCAATTACACTAACTTAATTTTCATCTTACCTTTTCAAAAATTATTGTCAGGATATGAGATAGGATTCCATAGGTTAGGGCCACATTTTCCTTTTTCTAAAACCATTTTCATATTTTCTTAAATTTCATTTTTATTTTATTGTTTAGTTATACTTGATATACAGTGTTATATTAGTTTCAGTTGTACAACATAGTGATTAAATATTTGTATACCTTAGAAACTGATCACCTTAATAGTTTAACTATCCATTGATCGCATACATAATTACTACAATATTATTGATTATAGTCCCTATCCTACACTTTACCTCACCTTGACTGTTTTTTATAACTGGTTTCTTCTTCTTAATCCCTTTCACCATTTTCACCCACTGCCCACAGTCCCTGCCCATCTGGTGACCATCAATGTGTTTTCTGTACATCTGTGGGTTTGTTTCTGCTTGGTTGGCACATTTATTTTATTTTTTAGATACCATATATAAGTGAAATCATATAGTATCTCTTTTTCTCTGACTTATTTCACTTATCATAATACCCCTACGTTCATCCATATTGTCACAAAGGTTAAGATTTCATTCCTTTTTAGGGCCAAGTAATATTTCATTGTATATATGTACTATTTTTTCTTTATCAATTCATCTATCAATGAAAACTCAGCTTTCTTCCATATCTTGGCTATTGTAAATAATACTGCAATAAACATGGGATACATACAATTATATATTTTCAAGTTAGTGCTTTGGATTTCTTCAGATAAATACCCAAAATTGGAATGGCTGGGTCATATGGTAGTTCTATTTTTAACTTTTTTGAAGGAGTTCCATACTGTCATTTTTTTCCCCTTAGTGTGTTATCTTATTTACTTGTATAGCAGGAGGGAGAGAGGAAATCTAACTCTGATAACTTATAGCATCTCAGATCACCTTTATCAATTTATTAGACATGTGTTCACATGTTAATTTGTTTAGCTGTGTACAGATGTCATTGTGAACTCTTTTTTCAATTATTGTATGTAGGTTAGTTTACTACCAATTTACAGTTGAAGTCTTTTAAGCACGTTCTGATTTTTCATAAAAAAACCTGACTTCCACAATCAGATTTGTTTTAGTTCTTCTGAGATCATACATACATCTCATATATACTCATTTATAGCATCAACCAACTCTTCTTTACATTTTTACCTGCTTTTTTTCACAGGGTAAAAGAAAATATGCAAAGCTTACCACTAGACCAAGTGAAAGACATAATCAAAATTGGAAGTATGGTATATACCTGAATATTTATAGGAAGGCATTTCCAGATCAAACGTGTCTGCTTCTAAGTTAACAAAACCATAAGTTTTGTCCAAGCATTGATTAACAAGAAGAGTTAGAAACAGAATGGATTTTGTGTGCAATGTAACTGTAACAGCAAAAAGTTTTAGAGTATTTTTGAGACAGAATGTCATGCTTAGAAAGTAGGGTGTCCTAATGGCCCTATTAACTGGTAATTGATTTTTCAAAGTTATAAACCACTCTGACATTCTTTCAGTTCATCATTTCCAAGCAACAGGTAGAGTCAGAGATCCAACAAGCACAGAAGCTTCCTCTGTGGAATATTATAGCATAGATTTAGAGGAATATTAACTCTGCTGGTACCTATGGCCTTGATTTTCACAGTGATCATAGGGTATCAAGGAAAGCTAGGCTCTGTTTAGAAAATATGTCTTAGTATTTTACTATGATTTTGGTATGATCTAATTGTCATGACATAGCAAAGAAAGAAAAAGAAACAAACAGTCAAGACTCTAAATATATGAGGTCTGTCCAGAAAAAGTGCAGTCATTTTTAATATACTGAGACTGATTTGCACAACATCAATGTAACCTGGCAGCCAAGGAGAATGGACTGGAATGCACGTGCATGAACAATGATGACTTCACTATATTAGTCAGTGGGGTTGGTAGATGCCATTGAATGAGCATGTGTACTGTGTGGCCATTGCATTCAAGATGACTGAGAGTAGAGCAGTGAATCTGCATCAAATTTTGCATTAAGCTTGAACATTCCTGCAAGGAAATTATTTGAATGATTCAGAAGGTTTTCTGGGATTATGCAATAAGTGCAGCACAAATAAAATTGTGGCACAAATGCTTCAAAGATGGTTGAGAATCTGTTGAAAGTGATAGACATTCTGGAAGGTCTGCAACAAGCAGAATATCTGAGAATGTTGAATGTGTATGGGCTGTAATCAACAAAGATCAGTGACTGACCATGCAAGAACTAGAACCTGATCTAGGGATTCCCAAAACTACTGTGTCTGAGATTTTGATGCAAGATCTTGAACATAAAATGTGTTGTGGAAAAATGTGTTCTGTGGCTTTCTGCTACTGGAGCGAAAGGTACATCGTGCTGCAGGTACTAATGACTTGATTCAAACCGCTACCAATGAACCAGATTTCCTTAAGATGGTATCTACTTTGAAGGGGACTGAGGTGTCATTGTCCTGTGTACAATGTTTCTTGCATCTTGTGTCTTTTTCAATAAATGTCTCTATTTTTCATATTACATCCTGGGTGCTTTCTGGGCAGATCTTGTACTTGATTTATCCTCAGGGGAAAAAAAGCTGGGTAAAATTATGAGGTGCGAGATAAATAGTTCATTGCATTTCTATTATAAATTATTTCTATCCATTTTAGATTTTTCATTATTCTAGAATTAAAAGTCAATACAGTGTTAAAGAAATGTGAAAGAAAATTTGAGCAAAATTTTGAAACAAATTGTGAACCCATAAAAACTAAAATCAAGTCTATTTCACTCCAGAAATTATACAGAGAAAATGCAATTTATAGATTTGAGATGCATTCAGACATTTCCATTGTTGCCTTGAATTACAGATGCAGAGAATTGGTAAGAACTGAGCAGTAGGGTACTGGAGTTGGTATTGAAAAAAGTGTATCAGCTATGCATACCCATAATCCCAAACATGGATTGCTAAATTGCTTGGAATTAATAAACAATTCTTCTATTTTCATCTAAAATTTAAGTGTAATAGAAGCCAAAGTGACTGCATAAATATGTTTTTAAAAACTGCCAACTTAAATAGCTTCTACCTCGAGGTTTTATGTAGATGACTCAGGGAACTTTTTTAGTACATTTACCAATCACCATAAATTAACCAAAATACCAGTTACCAGAACAAACTATAAATGATAATTTTGATAACTTAATGATCTATTCATATGTCTAATTTTAATAATACATCATTATACAAAATGTAAAATTCAGCTGCTTCATTTCAAATTGCATTTATAACTCTGAAATCTGTAAGCATTACCTTCAGTGTTCACACTGAAATCATTAAAAAAACTAAAAATTAATGACAGTAATTTCTTCTCTCTAGTAGAAGAATGATAATAAGGTTGAGTAGTGTTAAATTCTTTAAATTTATCAATTTAAAAGTAGTCAAACTATGCCTTAGCCACTTGTGTTTGGGTCTTCAAAATTTTTTATCAAACTAAAAATTCTGTGTTTGCATTTCCATTGTTGTCCTTTTTTGTTGTTGTTGTTATCATGTAGGTCATCTCAATGTTTCTCTCCTTCCTTAATAAATCATTGTGGATTTATTTTCCACAATTTATAAAACTCTTCTTGAACCTATTTATGTTTTGAAATTAGTCATTTATCATTTTAATTACTTTTGTAGACTTACTAACTGCTTCATAAAAGATCTTAATTTGTTCATAAATTAACCCTTTAGAACTTCAATAAGGCCCCTGGCTCTTTTACAGGATTTGTTTAAGCCAACCCAAATTCATCAACCTGCATATTTCACAATGTTAAAAAACTATGGTCATAACTCTATATTCAGAAGTTTTCATATTGGTAAACATAGCCAACATGTAATATAATTTTTAGACTCTGAGCTTTCTTCAGTCCAGAATAGTAAAAAGGTTATTAGTATTTAGTCATATCATCTCACATTGGGGTAGGCAAACTGAGGTATTGAGAAGTGAAATAGTATTAGAAGCATAAACACCAAATAAGTTTTGCTGCCAAGAATAGGTTCTGAGCTTAGATGTTCAATCTAAAGTGCAGAGATCACAAATATGGGTCTTTCTGGCTGTGTCTGAATCATTGGTATTGAGGTTACTGGAGAAAATACAGGTTCTATGCATATGGCACCAAATATCCTGATTAAACAAGTCTTGGGTAAAGCCCAGAAATCCTTATTTTTAGTGACCTTCCATATTAATTCTGATCCACATCCAACATGTGAAATCACCAACATAGTATTATCATTTGGTGTCAACTAAAATACATTTAGTTGACACCAAATGTACAGAGGTACTAGCCTATTTTACATGACTCAGCCCCAACTGTATTGTCTCCAGTATTTCCAACTCATAATATGTAGAACCATTCTCTCAGAGATTAAAAAATAATTGAATAGTATCGTTGTGCCTTTACTGATCTTTCACATAATAATTTAAAGTCTCTAATGTACAGCATGAGTCATACCTAGCCTTTTAAAGCATGGATCTCAAATTTTATAAAATATTTATCTTTTGCAATGAAAGCTGCCCTGTATAATGCATATCCCAGTGTTTTGTTTTTGTGAAATGTCTGTGTCAAGTGAAGTCATGTAAATCAGCATATACTGTGCTCAAGTACAGTTGAATTATAAACCCAATGAGAGTTGCAATTCTGGACATGATTACCTAGCTTTCAGTGTAGTTCCACCATTCCATATCCCAGGCTATTGTGTATCCAAGGTATGACAGGAGCTTTTAAATACAATCTTAGGAGAGTCCCAAAAAGATTAAGAAATATTTAATTTAAATAGTTTAGCTCGAAGTTAAAAATTGTGTAGGGTGTGTGTGTTTGTGTTAAGGAAGAGCAGGGTAGAAAAATAGAGAGAGGAAGACAGAGTGAGAATGAAGCACTAAAAATTTTTCTTCAATCCAGCATTCTGAGTAATAAACAGCATAATTTACTGGTGAAATCAAGTTTTACTTAATTCAGTTAGAAACACATATCTCGTGTGTTTGGATTTTTGTTCATCTGAATAAAGTTGTGACTGTCAACACACTCATTTTTAATTTATAATATCAAAAAATTGTGTTATAGAGTTGATCATCTGATTGGGAAAAGCCTTCCTTGAAAGCCTAAACTAAGAGAGTATGATCCCAGAGCATTGCATTTTGTTGCTGTTGTTTCAAAAGAGAAAATTGTTTCTTAAGCTATACAATAGTGCCTAACAGCTGCTTCCTATAAAATTGTTCCAAGCACATATCCACAAGGAAAGGTTCTTTTTCTTTTTTCATGTAATCTTTAATATATTTCTCTACTATCATTTATCCCCCTTATACCCCCTTCACCCAGCAATCCCCACACTGTTGTTCATATTCATGAGTCCCTTTTCCTTTTTGCTCAATACTTCCACCCCATACTCACAGCCTGCTTATATTCCAACTCCATCTACATTCTACTCCAAGATTTTATGTGTTTCCCCCCCAACAATTTGGCTTTTTAATGCCTGTACAGGCCTATAATTGTGTTGATGTCATTTGGCCAATCAATCATAGAACTCTTCATTAGGATATCTTCAATCAGGGCAATGTCAAACTGAGCTACATTCATTTTGCTACCAAATATTAAATGATGAAAAATGAAACTCTTATTGTAATGATGATATTAATGTGAATGGTGTGCAGTTATAATTTATTCTTTCTGCTCTGTTATTTTTACTGTAGAAGATAGTAAATGTGGCTTTTACTGACTTTAAGACTGGAACATAGCAGAAAGAAAGAGGGTAAGAGGATTTGCATTTCCATCACTAAACACTATATTTTGGCAAAATAAGAGTTCAGGAACATATTTTCCATATATGGTACAGTCTGTGACCATGTGTCAGCACTAAACATAGATGAATGTAGGTGCACTGAATACTCCAACATCAACACAAATCCCACAGAAACAAATCGTTGGTTATAACCAGAAAAAAAATTCACACACATATTTGAAAGAATGTGCTCTTTTTAAAGTCAAAGTTAACATAATATTTCATCATTGAAAAACTTCATAACCTTTCATAAGTTTACCTTATATATAAAGTCATTAGTGGAAAGTGGAAAGTTAAATATCATTGATAATAACTATTATTTAGTGTTTTCTCCTATTTTTCTTTTATTTTTTGAAGTGCAATCACCGACTGGCAGTGACCGTGGAACACTGCAGATGGCTCGTCTACACACGAGAAATGAACATACACAGAAACAGGCAATTTTCTGTGGAGAAGTAGGGATGGAGGGGCCACCCTCACTAGGAGAGGATGCCTTGGCCACCCTCTCTGGGGAAGGGCGTGCATTCTCCTGTCCCAGCAGGCCTTTTATTGGGTTCATTTGTACAAGAATTCAGGTAAAGCTCATTATTCATTGCAGGGAAGTAAGGATCAAATAACAAGGAACTCTGAGGGCCTATTTTGAGTCAGGGTCAAAGAGCTGTAAACTTTAAGGAACAAACTTACTTATTCCTTGGACCCTTCTCATTCAATTGAGAGCATTCTAAACAAAGCAGGTTTCACAGGATTTTACATCTTCTTTCTTAGGCCTAATCACCCGGGGAACCCACCCTTTCTAGTACAGGGCTGTACCACCTTGTCATTGTTTCAGGTTTAGGTGGAGCAAGGGGAACTAAGGCAACCAAGAGATGAGATTTTCTTGCAGATGGAATGAGCACTCAGGCTTTGTCAAAAGCCGAGGGGTGAGGATCCATCACCCCCTTTTTTCTGTAGCCCCCAAAGTCCTTTCTTGGGGCCTCCCACGTGATCGTGCCTGTCTTAGGTCATTCCCCCCTTGGGCAATCTTACCTGTCATTGGCTAACCGACCAAGCATTGGGGTTCAGGCAGGGTGAAGTAAAAGGAGCAGAAGCGGCACTCCTGCCAGGGAGATAAGCTTTTGTCTCCTTTCTGGCTTACAGTTCCAAGGTTGTTCCCTCAGTCTTAGCCTAGGTGGGGGTTACAGCTTCTGATACCAGGCACAGTGGTTCCCAACAATTTTTTACTTTTTTAAAAATTTTAATTGTTGTTCGAGTACAGTTTTCTGCTTTTTACCCCCATTCCAGCCCACCTCCCAGTTCTCCCCACCTCCCTACCATTTTCACCCCTTCTTGTTATTGTCCATGTGTTCTTTATACTTGTTCCTGCAACCACTTCCCCTTTGTCACTGAAATCCCCTCCCCTCTGGTCCCTGTCAGCCTATTTTCAATTTCAGTGTCTTTGGTTATATTTTGCTTGCTTGTTTGTTTGTTTTGTTGATTAGGTTCCACTTAAAGGTGAGACCATATGGTATTTGTCTTTTACCACCTGGCTTATTTCGCTTAGCATAATGCTTTACAGTTCCATCTGTGCTGTCACACTGGTTAGGCACTCCTTCTTTCTTTCTGCTGCATAGAATTCTACTGAGTAAATGTGCCATAGTTTTTTGGTCCATACATTTACTGATGGACATGTAGGTTGCTTCCAGGCATTGGCTATTGTAAATTGTGCTGCTATGACCATAAGGGTACATAGGTTCTTTTGGAGTGGTGCTTCAGGGTTCCTAGGATATATTCCTAGCAGGGGAATTGCTGAATCAAAAGGCAGTTCCATTTTTAGTTTTCTGAGGAAATTCAATACTGTTTTCCACAGTGGCTGTACCAGTCTGCATTATGACCAACAGTGCACTAGGGTTCCCTTTTCTCCACAACCACTCCAACATTTGTTGTTTGTTGCTTTGTTTATGATGGCCATTCTGAGTGGTGTGAAGTGGTATCACATTATGGTTTTAATTTACATTTCTCTGACACCCATCAGTAAATGAATGAATCAAAAATCTATGGTACATTTACACAATGGAATTCTATGCAGCAGAAAGAAAGAAGGAGCTCCTACCCTTTGCGACAGCATGGATGGAACTGGAGAGCATTATGCTAAGCGAAATAAGCCAGGCAGTGAAATCCAAATACCATATGATTTCACCATTAACAGGAACCTAATCAACAAAACAAACAGGCAAGCAAAGTATAGCCAAACACTGTGAAATTGAGAACAGGCTGACAGTGATCAAAGGGGAGAGGGGAGGAGATAATGTGGGGAAAGGGTGAAGGGTTTACAGGAACAATTATAAAGGACATATGGACAATAGTAAAGGGGTGGAAATGAGGGAGGGAGGCAGGAAGGGCTGGAGTGTTGGGGAGGGTTGGGGGAAAATACAGAAAACTGTACTTGAACAACAATAAAAAAAGGAAAAATGATTTGATGGGGGATTTTCATATGAGGCAATATTATAGAGAAGGTGTTTAAAGATGAAACTATTAATTAACCAACATTTTTTGTCATTCTGATGCTTCTCAGTAACATTCCCTTTCTTTTAAATGCAGTAATACAGTCAAAATAACCTTTTACTTATCTTATATTCTCTTTCTTTCAGGGTCCCACTTTCTGGATATGGTTTCACTATAGGATGGAATAGAAGATCAGTAAGACCATAGAGAATATTTTATTTATCAAAATGCATTTGGATAAAAGCCAAATTTATAAGCACAACTATAAAAATGTTAGCATTGAAAAAAGACTTAAATATATTCCCAAACATCTTCTGTTATTTCACACTATGACAGTACAAGTCATATCTTGGTACTAGTTGGCTTTAGAACTTGTCAAACCTTGTTCTCATTGCATTTTGATGAGAAAAAAATGTTTCAGCACTCAGTGCTTGCTCTGAGACTCCTCACACTTGCTAAGACTTGTATGAGTCACATCTCCACCCCTCAAGAGAAAATGCTTCATCGTTGGTTGCATTTGGTACTCGTCAATTTCAGTACTTGTCACAAGTACTGAGGTACCACTGTATTTCTTTAGTTCTGAAAATAATTTTATGAAATGAATATATGTGAAAAATTCAGTAAGAACATCACAAACATATTTATTCAGTAACAAATCAAATCCACTTTTTTTTCACACATGAGAAATAAAACTTTGTAATTTAGTAATGGTAAATATCTTCTCAAACAGTATGTTTTTTCTCATCCAAAAGGGCTGGAATTGTTTTAGGACTATATAAATGTAACTACACCTTAACTGTTAAGGAGTTAAAGTTACACTCAGCCCTTTGAAGACAACCACAAGGTTGATGTGCCTCCCAGTGAAAATGAGTTTGACACTCCTGGTGATGTGTCTGTAATTACCTTCATTCCTCTTTTTGTGTTACAACCCTGTCTCAATATTCTAACTGGTAAATTTAGTAACCAAGACACCTCATATTTGCAATGATTACTAACACACCTGAAAATACTTGGGAATATAAAAGGAGATTAGTTAAAATATGCAAATCCATATAGTACATTGAGAAAAATGATATGAATTGATGCTGCAATCCTGCTTTCTACATCTAATCACAAGGCCACAGTAAGTATTAGAGATGTCCTTCCTATACTGCCATTAATATTCCTTTTTTTTCTCAGCCAGCAACTTCACTTGCTAGAGCTTTGCAGTCAGATGAAAGATCTAAACCTACTGGTTGTGCTTGATTAGGGTTTGCTATATTTTCTTTTACCACTGGTCACAAGAGCACCCCCAGGGATTTTATTTCTCTCTACCTCAGTTGTATAAGAGCCACCTCATTTAAGCTAATAATGTAATGACATTTTGTTACCTGTTCACCCAATGTAAATAAGGCACCTGAAATAGTCAGTTAATATTTCACTTTTCAATTCAGTGTGACCATTATTGTACTCCCTAGAAGAAACTTTCCTCCTTTGAGTACTAAGATCTTTCAATCAAACAACAAACCCTAGAGTTGTGATAAAAATGCTTTATTAGATAGAATAGTGAGAAAAGACTACCACTCTCACTTTCTCCAGATCTATGGAATATGACTTTGAGAGAAGTATCATACCCTGATCAAATACTTCCATGCATCTCATAAAAGAGTACTTGAACTTCACATGATCAGCTCTCAGCTGGCACAGTGGCTGAGGCAAAATTGGCTTCTGTGCAATGCAGTTAATGGAAAGACCAATACATCACATGGTAATCAGCCAATTCATTTCCTTATTCCTTTTGACCAAGAGTTCTTTGGTTGAAGGCAATATTGTGTGGGATACTTTGACTCTTTATATGGCATGCAGTATATGGATGAGGGTGGCTAGCAGAAGTATGATAGGCAAAGAAGGCATATCAAAACACTGTATTCCAGCAAGGAAAAATGCAGCTTACTGTAATTACCTGTCACTGGGTAACTGACTGTATCAAGGCTCAGGGACAAGAAAATTGGCAACCCAGTAGGTCAACCTTGATGAGAAAGATTTTATATTATTCCTGCCACCATGGCCAGCCATCACTGTATAATAACCCATCGAACAAGCACTAGATAGACTTAGGCAATAACCCAGACAGGTGAAACACAATTAAATCAATCTGGATGCCAATATTTTATGGAAATGATCCAATCTCAGAAAATAAAACATGTACTTGCTTAGCACAGTGTCTTCTTTTGTTCATTTAAACATGTATTGCATGCCTGCTGTATGACAGCATTGTACTAGAAGACAGAAATAGAACAATAAAAATTCCTATCACAAAATGAACAAGACATTTACTTACTGTTCTTAAGAGGTTCATAATATGTGAAAAAACAAATAAATAAATTAGCAATAAAATATATGAGGCATATGAAAAAGAACTCCTACTGTTATTATAAGGGAAGATCATTTTTCCATGATTATTGAAAACGTGTCCTGCTAAGGCTGATTCTGGAAGAATATTCATGTGGGACACAAACATTCTTGTGCTTGGTGTCAATTCTGAGAGATCAATGCAGAAACCTTATACATACTTCCTTTTCACCAATCCTCCAATCTTATTCTTTCAGACTCTGATCACCCAGCCAAACCATTAGTCACTAACCATGAATAAGTAATGATTCACATTGCAGGACACATATCCTCCCAGACAAAGTGGACAATGAGATATACATCTTGAGTTTCAACTAACTGGAAAGAATTTCTTTCATCACTGTCTTTTAGGGTAACCTGTGAGTTTATAATACTGCAGTAGTACACATTTTTCATGGTGTCAGCACAACATTCAGTTACTCAGAAACCAGGCTCACTTTTTTTCTTTAGTTAACTGGTCATCAGAAATCTTCAGGATGTCAAAGATATCATTGACAAGGAGGGTGACTGTGTAATCAAGGTAAACATGTTAGGAATGTGAATCATCTGCTCATACAAATTAATTGTGCCTATAGTACCTGTTCAAGTCCAATTATGTGTACACTATTTCCACTAAATGATGGAATGCTGTCCAAGCTTATGACTTAGTACATGAGATAAAACTTAGCTCATGACAGCTAATTCAGGTCATATAGGTACTTAATGTCTATAGTCAGATTTTTTGCCTCTATCAGAGCCCATATCAGCAAGCTAAGAGCTATTTTTCAAAGGATATAAGTGATTTGCCAAAGAAAACATAGCTTTGTTATAAAACACTTTTGGTCTGCATTGTGTTTCTCGTCACTACAGGAGGCTCACCCAAAAATCCACCCTTCATTCCAACTTGCCATAGGTACTTTTTATGTGTACCCATCTTTCTAGTGGGTCATACATTCCACATGATAGAGCAACTTGCATTGAAGCCTTCATTTTCTCTGGACTACTTTTTAATTTTTTGCTCCCAGCTCTAGAACTCTGTGTTCTGCTGATACAGAGATTTTGAGTGTAAGAATAATTCTACTATTGGACCCAATGGACCCTATCTCTTAATTCTATCTGGACTTTCACTGTTTTTAGTTGCAACCAAACTAGAAACCAATTCCAAATTTCCTGTATTTCTGTGAAGATATGTTGTTGCAACGAATCCTTGCTAGAGCAATTCTTATGTCTATATGAGTTAATAGCCTTACATGCAAGCAACTGAAACCAACTTTGGCTAGTTAAGTATAAAAAAGGGTATTGAGCAAATTCCAGAATTCCAAAAGAGGCTACAGAATGTGCCATACAAATATGTAGCTAAAAAAAAATTGTGCCACAGAATCGATCCAGTGATGAACACACTTCTACTGTCAATGCTATTGCCTCTGCTACTGGTAATAAACACAGAAATTCATACACCCTAGACACTAGATTATGGCACTAAATGTACTAACACTGTTCCCTCTAGAAATTAAGTTCCTTCATGCCACAAATATGTAATAAATGCCTAACATATGCCAAGTAATGTTCTAAGTGTTGACAATATAGCACTGTGAAAAAGAGAAAAAAAATATCTGCTCTTATGGAACTTATAATGCAGTGCAGGGACATAAACAAGAAGCAGTTTAATAAAATATGCAGTACTATATTTAATAAAATATTTTATATAGTACAATATTATAGTATTACATGTTTATAATTGCTAGGAAGGAAAATAAAGCAGAGGAAAAAAGATAGAGAAAAATTGCAATTTTCAATAAGATGACCCATGAAAGTCTTTCTGAAACAATGGCATTTGAGTAAAAACCCAAAGATGAGACAGAAGCATACACTGTCTGTGTAAAAGCATTTCAGGGTGAGATATCATCAAGTCCAAAGTCTCTGAGTTCTGAGCAGATCTGAGATGTTCAAAGAACAATAAGTTGGCCAGTATGGCAAAAGTAGATAAGTAATGAAGATCAGATCAGATCATGTAAGGCCCTGTAGATTAAGACAAAGACTTTAGGTTTCACTCTGAAGAAGATGGGAAATCACTGGAGCATATTGAGTAGAGCAGTGACCTAACCTCACATATTCTAACATAGTAACTAGCTGATATGTAGGCAGTCTGAAAAAAATGACAAATGCATGCATTAACTCATTCAACAAATATTTATTGTATACATAATATTCCACAAATAAATTTTGGGTGCTGTAATGCAACAGCAAATAAGCCAAATAAACATCTTTGCATATCTGCAGTTTATAATGTAATAGGATAAAACATAATATAAGCAAGTAAATACATGCATAACATATAAGGAGTTGGTAAATGTTCCGAAGGAACTTAAGACAGGATTAAGGAAATATTTCATGACATGTATGAAAAATACCTTTTTAGCTAAAGTGAATAGGCAATTCATTTCTGATATGGAGACATTTGACCAGAGATGTTAATGATGTAACAGAGTAAATCATGTAGGTGTCTGAGCAAAGAATGTTCTGGAAAAATTGTACAGTAAGTCCATATACCCTTATATGGTAGCATGGTTTGTATATTCAAAGAACAGCAAGGAAGTATGTGTGGCTGCAAGACAGTGAGAGAAGAGAGTGGTTTCAAATGAGAGCAGGGATGCATGAAAATGCCAGATCATATGTAGCCTTGGAAATGCAGTAAATCTAGATTTTATTTTGAGTGTTTTAAGCAGACAAGTGACATCATTTGACATACTATTAAATAGTTTCATTGCCATCTATATGGGGACCAGATCAATGAAGCATGCTCAGATGCTGTCTCTATCATAGCCCAGTATTAAGCAGCCCAGCACTTTACCTGAGGATATGTTTCATAACATGCCTATATATATTCAAAACTGCTCATTATAATCTGAGTTCTCTCAAATTAACCAAATGCTCAGATCAGGCAGGCCCAAGATCAGTCTATCATTATTTGGAGGTTGCACATTCAGGATCAAGTGCTAGCAGAGCCAGAAATCACATGTAAGCTGCATGAGCATGTGGTCTATACCCCCAAATTATCCCCCACCATCATACCAATCCCTCCTTTTTAAGTTCAGCTGATCAGGAAAAAAAGGCTGAGCTTAGTTCATGACTAGACAGTTTAGCATATAGGGGGAAACTTAAATGAACTCTGGCTGCACTAGAACCCTACTCAAGAATGCCTTTGAAAGTCAGCTATGGAGAGAAATCCTCTTAATGTATCAGATTATCACTTCATGAGAATAGAGAGGTGACCTGAGGTTCAAATATATATGGACTTATAGGCAGTAGAAAATGACTTGACTGATGGTCAAGGGCCTAAAGGTAAAAAGATTGAAAGATCAAGGATAAGAAAGTCTGTGAAAGAAAAATAGTGAATGGATGTGTGGAAGCTTGCATGCAATGTGAAGATATTTATTTAGTATTTTAACACCTGCCAGATGGCATCCAACACGGAAGAGGCATTACATGGCAAAAGAAAAAGCATGACCATTTAGGTTACTCCAGTCTGGTAAAATGGATACATGAATGGAGAAGTCCTTGTTGCAGGTATGGATGCTGAGCATGGGCTACATATCAGAGAATTTCACTAACCAAGGCTGAATCTAGTTAGTATTGTTGCTGAATGTGTAACCAGCTAGCAACAGAGACCAAATCTGAGTCAACATTATGGCACTTCCTATCAGAGACCAATCAGCCACTTGATGGCAAAGGGATTAATTACATTGGTGCCCTTGAAGAGGAGAAACTTTCCTCTACCCTCAAGACTCTTTTGGCTAGTCTAATCAAATAGACATGAAACAGGTAAGAGAATACAACTAAATTTAATGCATACATATGTATGGGAACCCTGCATACATGACAGAGTCAGAGACCCCACATGCATTGAAAGGTTCAGAGACAGAAGGGGAACATAGGTATATAAAACATTATGAACTAGAAATGAGATAAGGTGACTTGGGGGCTTCAAAGGGTCACTGAAGAATGATAAGAAGTTTAGTAAATAGAAGTTTGTCCTGCTCTACAGACAGGTCAAAAGAGGTTATTTATGATGATTTCCCATATGAACAAAGTTTCCAACTCAATTTTTTTTTCCAGGTAGTCAAGGGAGGGAAAGAAGTTTCTCTTGAGCCTGAAGCTAAGTTGCCTTTAACTTAAAACAATTTGAATACCGCAGAAGCAAATCTCAGGATGACTAGCTCTGAACACCTCCCCTCAACTCCTGGAAAGAGAAGCAATTCTTAATGACCTAAATTTATTCGTATCATAGGAATAGACTCGTCTTTCTTGTCTTGGCCCCTGAGAACTTATAGAATTGCTGTAAGTTGCTTCACCAATAGGACACCACATAATATTGTGGGAAGTCAAGAGACCAACTTTAAAAGAAAAAAATTAGTAGTGCGCCCAAATCCATGTCATATGTCTCTGAGGACTGAGGGGGTAAAAGTAAGAATCACCCTGCTTACCATCAACCTCAGTGACCCACTTGGGCAATGTGTGCTTCCTATCCCTACAACTTCAGACTCTGTGGATACATTCATTTTCTATTGCTGCTGTAAAAATTACCACAAACACAGCAGTTTAACACAATGCAAATTATTACCTCATAATTTTGTAGGTAAAAAATCTTGTTTGGCTTGCTCTGCCTAGGGCTTCACAAAGCCAAAATCAAGATGTTTCATCTAGGGTCTTACCTGGAGGTCTTGGGGTAGTATCTACTACTGAACTTTTGCGGTTGTTGGAAGAATTCATATCTTCATCCTTGGAGGGTGGAGGTCCCCATTTTATTGCAGACTATCAAAAAGGAACCTTTTTCAACTCCTTAAGTTTCCCTCCATTCCTCTTCATCCCAACTCCCCCATTTTAAAGTCAGCAGTAACACACTGAGTCTTTCTCTTCTTCAAATCTCTCTTATTTCTTCTTTTGCCACCTCTCTTCTCACTTCCTCTTCTTTCTCCATCTAGAAAACACTTTTTTTTCACTTCCAACAACTCATATGATTTGTTTGTAACAACTCATATGAATATCTAGGATAATGTCTATATCTTGAGAGTAACTCTAATCATATCTGCAAAATTGCATTTGTCATGTTATGTAACATAGTCACAGGTGCTGGGGATTAGGATGTGCATATTTTTAGGAGTCTAGAAGTCCTTGTTCCCTGGGACATAGTAAAAACTTAATTGAACTTTAAGCTATAGCTGCCCTCTGCTTACACTAGGCTCCTTGTAGCAGAGAAGAGCAAGTAAGAAAATTACTACCACCATACTGGAAGGGGAATTAAACCTTGATTATCTGGAGGGGGTAGAGCTGCTGTTACTAATGGGATCAAGGAAGAATATATTTGTCACAGTGTTGATCCTCTGTTTCACTATACTACCTTATAATTTTGATAGTAAATGGGTAAAGACAGAAGAGCTATTTTGCCTGGGTTATAGCCCCTCCCCAAGGGCAACCTGTATACAATGAATAGTCTATTCAAGGTCCAAAGCCTTGACCCTTGGGTCTCCATTAGAGACTACTCTGAAAGATATCTTATAGAACTCCTCATAAAACTGGCTGATACTCATTGAAATCTTCATGCAGTTCAAATTCTCCTCCTGTCTAATTCTGCTTCTTTCATAGTTTTATATGTGCCATTCTTGAGAGCAGTCTTCAAGAAAGTCCTCAAGCAAAATGTTGCATGCCTTACAGTAAGAAGACATGGGGAAGAAACTCTACAACTGAGCCCTGGGGCAGTCTAATACTTAAGGTATCTAGACAAATGATCCAGCAAAAAGTGCAGATAATAAATAAAGTAGGAATATGTAAAGAGAAAGAATAACCTTTTTTCCTTCCATTTATCTATACTCTTGACTATGTCTCTGAAACAAAAGACAGATTAACAAGAGAAAATAAAAATAAGTTTATTAACATATATATTTTATGTATATGAATGAAACTCAGGAATGAAATTCAAAGGAGTGTCTAGAGGTTGGGTTTATATAGCATCTTAACAAGAGAATAATTAAAATTTTAGACAAGTGAAAAGATAAAAGGAAAGTACTTTGAATTCCTAGTAGAGGAAAATTGTGGGAAGGCAAACATATGGGAAACTAATGGTAAATAAAAAGTAGTTATTAAAGTTTTCCATGTAAATTTCTCTGGTGCTTTCTCTAGGCTAAGGGTCTAAGGTTATCCCCAGTGATCAACTTTTACCCCTTTTAGTAGAGAAGGGAGGAGGAACACCTTTACAAGTGTATGCCCTCCTTTTAAGCAAGTAAGGGGAAGGCAGAGAGCTTTTCCTGCATATGCTTCTCACCTTCAGCTCAAAATAATTTTTTATTGAAGAGTGGCATATTTTATGGTGGAAAATTCTGCTGCCCTGCAAAGAAAACAAAACGATCATTTTCCTAGAAGTCAAAGAGGAATTGATCAGCCCTGGCTGGTGTAGCTCAGTGGATTGAGCGCGGGCTGCGAACCAGGCATCGCAGGTTCGATTCCCAGTCAGGGCACATGCCTAGGTTGCAGGCCATGTCGCCCAGCAACTGCACATTGATGTTTCTCTCTCTTTCTCTCCCTCTCCCTTCCCTCTCTAAAAATAAATAAATAAAATCTTCATTAAAAAATTAAAAAAAGAGGAATTGATCAAATTACATCAAATACAGCTCATAGGTGACTAATATGAGAATTGAGAATTGAGTGTAGGATTTAGGAACATGGAAATTATTGGTAAACTTAAGAGCTCCTTTAGTGGTGTGGTAGATATAAAACCTTACTGGAGTGAGTTCAAGGGAGAATAGCAGATGATGAAATAGAGTCAATGAGGACTTATAATTTTAAGGTAGTTTGAATAAAGAGGGAATAAAGAAAGATAAGAGTAGCATAAGGGATATAGCATCAGGAGAGTGTGTCAAGATGGAAAATATTGCCACATACATGCATCCTGATGAGAATGTTGTAGTAATGATGTAAAACATATGAAACAAAGGAGAAAAAGAACTCCTACATAGTCCTTGAGTAGATAAGGAATAAAAGTGAGTGTTTAAGTGAAGGGGCTGTCCTCTACATATGTTCACTGCATTCACATCTTTCCATGACATACCAGATGATGACACCCAGCAAATTAAAGCCACCTTTACTTGACTTGACTATGAATATTTGATGAGTGTTTATTTACTGGTTCTGAATGTCAGACTTGGCTTTCTCCCACATTTTTTTACCTAAATTTACCCACAACCATGCCAATTGACCCTTAAAGCCTATAGTAGTTGACCAATCTTGTCCTGAACCAGGTTGTAATGAATGTTCTCTAGCCCTTCAATCAACTGTCAGCAGAAAGATCACTCACAACCTCAATCCAAGGCCTCTGCTCTTAAAACAGGCTTCTGCTGTGTCCTTGAGGTATTTGTCTTAATATGCCTAATAATACTTTAATCTCTGTACAACTGTGGCTCTCTTTTCTTACCAGTAATGCCCATCCCTGATATTTGCCTGCCACCCCTTACCTTGTCATGTAGCTTGAACCTTCACCTATTGTGTCACATTTCCTGGAATGCTGCCCACCTCCTAGCTTCTTTCACCTTTCCATATAACTCACTTCAGTGTGTTTTGATCATTTGTTGGTTTATTCCATTATATCATGTTGGAATCCCCTCTCCATTATCTATATATTTATCATCTATCTATTTATTTATCTATTATTTATTGTCTATCATCTATATCTCTGCTTTTTCCCCATTATTGATTGTCTCTGGGCAGTCAATTCTGTATTCTGTAATTAAAGTCCTGCCTGAAGGTCTGGAATAACCTGAAGATGGTTCAGTAACCTGAAGGTCTAGGTATCTCATAATCTGTCCTAAGTCATTATAATTACCTTAGTCATACTTGGCTATGTTATGAAAAATAACATTAAAATTACCTTCCACCCACAATAATACTATCAACAGCAAATGAAGCAATACTAATAAAGATGTACAGAGATTTATACTATTATAAGAAAATAAAAATGAATATGAGATGACTAACTGAAAGGAACATGATTTTGAGAGGGAGTAGGGAATAGGGATAAGGCAAACAGAGAAAGAAAGAAAAAAATTACATTTTAATTAAAAGGGGAGGGAAGAGGGCAGAATGGAGTAAGAGAAGGGAAGTGTATAGTATTAGGTTTAAACAGAAATTAAAAATAAGTAAATATATAAACAAATAAATAATTTTTAAAAGTAACAAAAGAGAGGAGAAAGAAATGGAACTAAATTGGAGCAGAAGATTCACCACAGTGCTATCAACAATAATAAACAAAGATTAATATAGGTGGGAGGGGGATAAGAGGGAAAAAAACAAATAAAAGCTTAAGATATGTATAGAGGAAAGAGAAGTGATTTTGAGATGATAGAGGGAGAGAAGGAGAAGGAATATTAAAAGTGAGGAATGAAAACCAGGCTAAGACAGGGAAAAATAGAATTTAAAATAAAAATAAGAGAGAGCAGGAGGAAGGTAAAATGGAGTACAAGAGGGGAATGATAAAATTTGAGATTTGAAATATAAAATTAGTGAAGATTTCGAAATAAAATTGGAGAAATGCAACAACAACCAACATTTCCACAACTGATTTCAAGAATGGGGAGAAAAGAAAGTGAGATGACTAGTGACAAGAAAAATGGTATTGAGAGACTGGAGGGGGGAGAAATAGTAACAGTGTGTAATGGAAACAAGTTGCAGCAAGAGAGAAAATACAATTTAAAACAAAAATAGGAAGAGGAAATAAAAAGGTAATATGGAGTAAGAGAATGAGGAGCAAAATATGAGATTTGAAATAAACTATAATATAAAAACTAATGACTTAATACACACACACTTGAAGGACAAGATATGAATGTTAAAAAGCTATGCAAGGGTGAAAATAACACAAATCATGGAAAAGACTGTGGTGGAATTTGTCTTTTGTTTTCTCTTTCTGTATCCTCTCCCAGTGATGTCAGATGGTGTTCCAGTCTGGCCCTAGGCAGCCTGTTTGAGACTACCAGCGATCCACAGCCTTTGGCTGTCTCCTTCAATTGTAAATCTATTCAATTGTAATCAGTGATCAGGCTTAAGCACCACAGGGTGGGACAGAGTAGGTCCTGTAGACAGGGCTATTGCTTCTCCTCAGGCTGACACCATTTGGAGAGGAGTGCCCTGACTGAGCAAGATGGCTCCTGCAGTATGGGGAGTGACTCAGCACAGGAATTCTGGGGGCTATTCCCTCAGTTCCCCCCAAAGCCTCTATCAAAAGACTCTTCTGCAGCATCTCTAGACCACTCTGACCCACTTTGATGAAGCCCACAGTAAGTAGATGCAAGTGAAATTATGTGTGTTGAACCTTTAAGAGGCTCTTTGTGACTCCAGGCATCTCTCTCCCTGGCCAACAGAAACCCTGCCACTTTTCACAGTTGGATGTTATCTCAGTTACTTTCACAGCTCTGGTGCTGTAGGCTGGGGAGCCCAGCTTGGGGTTTAGATCTCACACTTCTTAAGGGGAACCCACTGACCACTGAATTTCCCTCCAGCACTTCCACTGCCACCCACTGAAGCCCAGACATCCCTCTCATGTCTCCTCTGCACTCCATAGCAGTCAGGTGGTGAAGTGGTTTCTTCCATCTATCCATGATTATAAGGCTTATCTCAAGCTATTGTTCAGTTGGTTATTCCAGATTTCTTTATAAATTAGTTGTAATTCCAGGTTGGTCCTGGGAGGAGGTTAGTGTAGCTTCTACTTACTCTTCTGCCATCTTGGATCTCTAGATCTCTGCCTTTAAAGACAGGATAAAAACTCTTCAGATACAAGACCCTGTATATGGCTCTCTCTAGAGCAGGGGCATCCAACCTTTTGGCATCTCTGGGTCACACTGGAAGAAGAGTTGTCTTGGGCCACACATTAAATATACAAACACTAATAAAAATTGATGAACAACAACAACAAAAAGGGTCTGTGCATAATTCTAATTATATCTCCTAGCACAGATAAGCAAAAAAGTCCTCATATAATAACCCTAATTATGCAGTGGCACTTTTGATAATCTTTTAAAATTGTCAAGCAGTTCCCAAGTTTGTAATCACCAACATAAAAATGTACATATCTAAGTAATAAAACAGTACAAAACTTTGTAATAAATATAAGTAATATTTGAAGTAAATTTACAGTTTTGTGTTGGGCCTCATTCACAGCCCTCCTGGGTCACATACAGCCTGTGGGTCATGGGTTGTACACCCCTGCTCTAGAGCTGTGCCTGTGCCCCAGGCACACATTTTTTTTTTTTTTGCCTTTCTTTCTCCAAGCTCCAAGGGCTCTTTATTCTAAAATACACTTTATTGATTATTATATTAGAGTTGTCCTTTTTTATCACATTTATTTTCTTCCACTCTGCACCCCTCCTCTTACCAGGATTCCCCCACCTTAGTTCATGTCCATGGATCATACATATAAGTTCTTTGGCTTCTCCATTTCCCCCTACTATTCTTTACCTCCTCTTGTCTATTTTGTACCCACCACTTATGCTTCTTACTCCCTGTAACCTTTTCCCTGTTCACCCCCATCCACCTCCCTGCTGATAACCCTCCATGCGGTCTCCATTTGTGTGATTCTGTTCCTGTTCTAGTTGTTTTCTTAGGTTTTTTTTTTTTTTTTTTTTTTGGTCCTGTTGCTGACGATTGTGAATTTGTAGTCATTTTGTGGTTCATATTTTTGATCTTCTTCTTTTTCTTAGATAAGTTCCTTTAACATTTCATATAATAAGGGATTTGTGATGGTGAACTCCTTTAACTTGACCTTAGCTGGGAAGCACTTTATCTGCCCTCCCATCCTAAATGAGAGCTTTGCTAGATACAGTAACCTAGGTTGTAAGTCTTTGCTTTTCATGATGTTAAATACTTCTTTCCAGCCCCTTCTTGCCTGTAAGCTTTCTTTTGAGAAATCAGCTGATAGTCTGGGAATTCCTTTGTAGGTAACTGTCTTCTTTTTTCTTGCTGCTTTTAAGATCGTCTCCTTACCTTTAATCTTGGGTAATGTAATTATGATGTGCCTTCATGTGTGCTTTTTGGGTCCAACTTCTTTGGAACCCTCTGAGATTCTTGGCTTCCTGGAAGTCTATTTCCTTTGACAGATCAGGGAGCTTCTCCTTCATTATATTTTCAAATAAGTTTTCAATTTGTTGCTCTTCCTCTTCTCCTTCTGGTGCCCCAAGATTCAGAAGTTCAAACATTTAAATTTGTCCTGGAGGTTCCTAAGCCTCTCTTCATTCTTTAAAATTCTTGCTTCTTCATTCTGTTCTGGTTGAATGCTTATATCTTCTGGTTCAAATTGTTGATTTGAGTCCCAGTTTCCCTCCCATCACTGTTGGTTTCCTATTTGTTTTCCTTATTTCACTTTGCATAGCTTTCGCTTCTTCCTCTTTTTGTGACCCTACTCAACCATTCCTGTGAGCATCCTGATTACCTGTGTTTTGAAATCTGATCGGTTGGCTCTCTCTTCATTGCTTAGTTCCATATTTGGAGATTTCATCTGTTCTTTCATTTGGGTCATATATATATATATATATATATATATTTTTTTTTTTTTTTTTTTGTTTAGGCATGACTGTCACGCAGTAAAGGGTGGAGCCTTAGGTTTTTGCCAGGGCAGGGAAAACTATGTCACTGTGAAGTGACACTGTACATGGGGAGGGGTCTGAGAGAGAACATTGCCACCTGTTTGACTTTTGGCTTGCTTTCAGTCACTTCCTCCACTACCCACAAGCAAATTGAGCCCTTCTGGTGCTGATTCCTAGGTGTGTGGGTTTTTATATATTCTAGGACCTTGTGGATATCTCCAACAAACTCTCTGTGAGGCTAGGAGTTTCTCCCACTGCCACCACAACTCCCCATATTTTTACAGACAGAGGTTTGGGGCTTTATTTCCCCACGCTGGAACCCAGGGTTATGTGGTCTTTCTTGCTCCCTAGGTGTTCCTCCTGGGTTTATCCATGTGCAAATGTGGAACTGCCTGGTCCACCAGCTACCGCCTCATCCATGGGCCCTTTTTTTGACTCTGTAACATGTTTCCTGAGACCACGCAATACAGCTGGCTCAATTCTTCCATGACTCATTTCTTCTACCTCTTTGACATTCTAAATAATATTTTGCTTGCATTTGAGTCTTGTCTCTGAATCCTTTCCCAGTTGAACTGAAGAACTGAGGTCTTTGAACCAAGTTCTAACATGTGGTACTTTTTACCATTAACAACACCAAAATGAATGTGCATAAAAGACTTTACTGAAAAAAAAAAAACACACTATCTTCTGTCATTTAGTCCATATCTTTCCTATCCATTTTCTCACAAGGTAGCACCCCCCTCAAATCCTAAACCCCCTTTCTTTTTTCTTTAGTTATTTTTCCACATTTATGGCCCTTTGTAAAAATGGTATATTGCCCTGGCTGGTGTGGCTCTGTGGATTGAATGCCAGACTGCAAAGAAAAAGGGTTGCTCATTTGATTCCCATATGGGGCACATGCCTGGGTTGCAGGTGAGATCCCCAGCTGGAGGAGCACGAGAGGCAAACACACAATGATGTTTCTCTCCCTCTCTTTCTCCCTCCCTTCTCCTCTCTCTAAAAATAAATAATAAAATAGTTTTTAAATATTTAAAAAATTGTATATAAGACCACAAGTCTATCCACTTCATTAGATTTTCACTTTTGTGTAAAGCCCCAATGCATAAGGAAATATTAACATAAAAATGGTATGCCTTTTATTATGTGAATTTGCCTTTTGTCAATTTAATTTGCAGACCTAAGTCACTGAATCTAAGAGGGTAGAGGAAAATATGCCTTTTCTTATAATCTATAGAGTTTCATATTTCTATAAGAAAAGGGAAAAAGATGATTTTGTTAGTCTCTAGTCATCTTCAATACCTAAAGTAGCAAACTTTCTCAAAGTAAACTATTATCACCATTACTTATTCCCTGGCCCCTTGAAAACTTTAGTTTATTTTACAATTAATACAGAAAACTGAATACTATAATTCTTTTCAAATTCTGATTATATGTAACTATACATACATTCTTTGTTTTATTGAATACTTTATTGTTGTTCTACTACAGTTATCCCTATTTTACCCCCACTTCCCCACCTACCCCTGTTCCCACAGTCAATCCCCACCCTGTTGTCCATGTCCATGGGCCACTCATACATGTTCCTTGACCAGTCCCTTCCCCTTCTTTCCACCCTTTTCACCCTTCCCCTTCATTCTTGTTGCAGTCAGTTTGTTACTTGGTTCCATGCCTCTGGTTCTATTTTGCTTGTTTGTTTTATTGAATAGGTTCCATTAATAGGTGACATCATATGGCATATGTCTCTTTCTGCTTGGCTTATTTCCTTAGCATAATATTCTCCATATTATAGCAGCTACTTATGTACTTTTCTGTCAATTAATATTTTTTAGCTTTTATTTGATATTACATTTTGGGTAATAGATATAGTTCTTGCCTTTATGGAGTTTACAGTAACAGACATGAAGCAAGTTATAACAAGATGATAAGTGTTAGAGTGCTACAGTATTAAATACAAAAACAATCTGGACTTGGGTAAGGAGACGTTTTATTTTAAGAGAATTATTACAAGAAGGGGGACAGGGACTAGTGCTATGGCAGAAGAGGGCAATTATAATAAAGTATATGTTCTGACTCTGCAAGTGTCTGAAAGATCAAGCAGAAAAAAGATTTTCTTCCAAATATAGATATAAACCTGAAATAAGTGGGTATGGGGGAGTGGAATTGAGACCAGTTAGTGACAAACTAGCAAAATTACTTGGCAAGTGGAATGAGGAACTTTGTCTCATGTTCCCAAGAGGCCAAGGCAGCTCTGCCTAGGCTTACACTCATTGCTGTGATCTTCCCTCTTTTATCCTAAACCCTTCCTTTCTTTCACTGTCCCCAGCTTTAATAAACACTCTCAAAGTCACCTGGGCTCATATTGTGAAAACTTTCCTGCACAAATTCAAGAACCAACAAATTCCAGACTGTTCTGAGCCAGATGCACCTCAATCTGAGGCCCTTTCCAGTGACAGAACGAGTGGATGTATGTGGCAGGATCAGACAGTAGATCATGACAAAGACTATCTCCCTGACCCAACTTTAGGAAGGCTCTTCTGAGATTTCATCTCAACCTTGACCTACAAGAGTTGCAGACTCTGCACAAATGACTTTTTCTACCCTTGACACAAGGAGACTGGAAAAAATACTGGTGTTATTTCTAACAGTTCAAGGCAACACCTCTAGATGATGATCTCAATCACCTTACGTTCCTGTGTGAGAAAGCTCAATGCTGCTAAAAAATGATTTTTTTTGTTCCAGCCAAAACCTGACTACAGGCCCCTAAATTCACTTTTCTTAGAAACATTTACAGCTAACTTTTGAACAACATAGGTGTTAGGAGTGTTAATCCCCCATGCTGTAAAAAAATCAGTTGTATAACTTTTGACTCCCCCAAAACTTAACAGCTATTAGCTTATTGTTATGGGAAGTTTGACCAATGATATATAAAGTCAATCAACACATATTATGTATGTTACGTAAGTTTTATACTGAATTCAAAAATAAAGAAAACTGAAGAAAAGAAAATCTTAAGAAAACCAAAGAATAGAAAATACGTTTGCAGTGTTTATTGAAAAAAAAAAAATCCTGTATGTAGATGCAGGCAGTTCAAATCCATGTAGATCAAGGATCAACTGTACTTTAATAATTTAGAGATGTAAATACTTCCTCTGTGTCTTTGAAATGTATATGTATCTAGTACAACATAGAAGTGTCTTTCTCTAGGACCTGAAAGTCATTCCATTGCAATGTAATAATCAGGAGTGATTGCGAAGCACTGCGTCCTTTCTGGGTTCCCCCTGCTGGGTCCCCTGCTGGGCCCTGGCCTGCAACCCAGGCATGTGCCTTGACTTGGAATCAAACGGATGACCCTTTGGTTCACAGGCTGGCACCCAATCCATTGAGTCACACCAGCCAGGGCTCCTCTTCTGTTCTATTTATCTATCCAACTCTTATAATTTAGGCTTTGGTCTACACATGGGTTTTTCAGATACACATTCTATATACTCCAATTAAAATGAAGTGACCATTGTTATTCTCCTCATAAGGTTACATTATTTTGCTATATCACTTGTCAAATATTTAATTATTTATTTGTATGATTCTTTGTTTACCTTCCATATTCCTTTCTAGTTCCTATATCTGTTAGATCTGAGACTTTGTTTGTTTTGTCCAACACTCTATAAACACTCCCTAATTTGTAGTATGCTTAATATGTAGTACAAATTCTGTAAATATTTCAGGATCTTGATGACCCTTGGGGAAGTACTTTTGATTTGAGTAACAGTAGCAATAATTCAGATTTCAGAAATTTAAGAAGAAAATGAATGAATAGGAATAGCTGATGGAACTGGGTGGGGGATAAGGAATAGGAGATGAAAATGGCTCTGGAAAAGGATACCTGATTGCCTGGATTAGCCCAATTTCTGCTCTCAAACATGAAACTCTTACATTTCATAAACATTGACATTGATCACCATTAGAAAGTATTTGTGGATTTTTTTGGTAGATGGCGGCCTTGTTGGAGGAATCGTGATCCTCTTTCCCAGTGTATGGGGGAGAATTTGGCCGATCTGAGGAGAAACAGAGCAGGAGACCACCGATATCACAACATTTATGAAAATAGGACATCAAAAGTTATCCAGACATTGAATAAACGGACTGTAAGAGGACTGCTTCGGGATAATAAGAGCCCTAGGAAAGGCGTAGAGAGCAGGCCTGGGACTCCTGGGTCTGTCTCAGGGCACCCGGGAGAGTGGAGTCGCCACTCCCTCCCCAGACAACAAGGGTTGAGAAGCAGAAGTGCAGGGCTTGTGGGCACCCATTAACTTCCCGGGGAAGAGTGTGTACCCCAGTCTGCCGGACCAAGGGAGGCCTTACTGTGCGCCTGCGCTCCCAACCCGGTGAGTGTGTGGTTTTGGGGAAGACTGAGACCCCACTGCCGTGAACAAGGGAAGGGCTTCCGGAGCTTGGGTGATTTCGGGTGGGCATGCACCCCACCGGGATACCTGACTCTCAAACGGGGAACCCAGAAAGGACACAGTGCTTCACAGCTTCCTGGGGCCCACAGTGGTGGCAAAGGAAAGTGTGTGTCCCCTCCCAAACCCCTGAGAGTGCACCGTGAACCCAGAGGAGAGGCGGAGGAGAGATGGGTGCTTCCCATGAATGTAGAGCCCACCAGTGGCAGGGAAGCGCTCCACTCCTCGCAGCCCCCCAAGGGTGCACCTTGGACTCTGAGGAGAGGCGAGTACTTCGCTGAACGTGGAGCCTGTGGTGGTGAAGTTGGGGAAGGGGCGCGGCCCCTTGCCATCTCTGGAGCTTGGGCCCTGAGCCCAGACAGTGATAGGGTGAAAAGCATTCTAACCGCCCCTCAGCCTCACACATTGATGTTTCTCTCCCTCTCTTTCTCCCTCCCTTCCACTTTCTCTAAAAATAAATAAACAAAATCTTAAAAAGGGAAAAAAATAACAGAAGAGGAAGTTCCATACAGTTCTACGAAAACCACGTGTGAAAATCCTAAGGAAAAAAAGAATTCAAGCATTAGAAAAATTGAAAGACATTCTTCCGTATAGTTGCACCATAAAGATAAAGGGGTAAGTATGGTGAGAAATGTATTTGGAAGTGTAACTTTAGAAAATATTAGCCTGGGCTTTTTTAGGCACGTTAATAATTTTATTTTAACTTAAGTGCAATGGGAAGCTACTGCTTGTAGAAGGGAATGATATAATATAATTTAGGGTTTTGAAATGTGGAGAAAGATGGATTTGAAGGGTACAATTGATTACAATCTTCATGATTTCAGGTAAGAAGAGTTGGAAGATTTGATAAGGGCAAAATTAGAGGTAAATTTTTATGGATAGCTGACAGAATTTGACTATGGTTTAATGGGTTGAATATGGAAGGGGAAGGATAAAAAGAACATCTCAGTTTTCAAGCTTGGAGAGTTGGAAGGACAAGGTATTTTTATTGACATAAGGCAGTCAGAAATAAGAGTAGATTTTTATCCTGGAGGGTTACTCAAGTGTCCACCTTTTGATAGTTTAAGTTCCAGATGCCTATGAAATATCCAAGTGGTGATACCAAGTAAATTAGAAGGGTGACCTGGTCTACAGATACATTTAAGAATAATAAGCAAATAGATGGTGTTTAAAGCCAAAGGAATAAATGGAGAAGGATAAATGAAAGTTAACAAGTGTAACTCACAAGTCATATCTTTCTGGTACATTTGCAAATACTAATTGTGTATTTCTTCTTGAAATTTTGTCTTTTTATAGGTGCTATAAGATTGTATTCTTCTTTCCAATCTTTATTCCTCTTCCTACCCTTTACATGAAGATAGTCCCAAAGCCTGCCCTTAGCTTTCTCCTCTCCAACTTCCTCCTTCTTCCTCCCACATACATTCCCTCCTTCAACAAAATCATCTTCTGTATTATTTAGAATGTGTGATGGTTAATTTTATATATCAACTTGATTGCATCATGGTATGCTTAGATATTTGTCTGAACATTATCTGAGTGTGTCTGTGAGGGTGTTTCCTGATGAAATGAGCATTGAATAGGTGGACTTATTAAAGCAGTTTGCCCTCTCCAGTGTGGGTGGGCATCATGCAATCTGACCAGGGAATGAATAGACCAAAAAGTAAGAGGAAGAAAAATGTTTGCCTTTGCTGTCTTTGTTTGAGCTGGGACATCAATCTCCTCTTGTCCTTGACACTCTGGTTCTCAGGCCTTTGACTTTGGACTGAATTATACCACCAGTTTTCCTGAGTCTCCAATTTGCAGATGGCAGATCAGGGTACTTCTTATCTTCCATAATTGTGTAAGCCAATTCCTTATATAAATACCTTCCAGTATACCTTCCGTTGGTTCTCTTTCTCTGGAGAATCCTGAATAATACAGGGTCATACAACCTACTATAACATAAAGACTCCAGAAGGCTGAAACAAGATACATGAATAGTTTTCTCATATTATAGTCTAATTCCAGATCAGTGAAAGGTTTTCCTGCATAGCATAATTTAGTAATCCAATTTCCTTCCATTTTGTTTCTCTTTCATTTGCTAAGGTATTGTCTTCATATGCATGGTCAAAGCGTGGTCACAGTTATATCTGTGTTCTTTTTCACTGGATAGTGAAAGAGAAAGTGAAGAATGCAGGTCCATTATTCTAAAGACTCCAGCCTGAATATCATGCATGTTGAGCTGGAAGACCCAGTGGTGAAACATAGGTGAGAATTCTCACTATGTATGGAGGATGGCAAAGATCATAACAATGTTGACCAGCAAAATTAGGAGCCCACAGACCTGGACCCACTGCAACTTTTATGGGTTTGGAGTTGCCGAGAAAGACACAACATGCAAGATGCTGGTTAGAATTGCACTCTACTCAGAGAGAGAAGAATTTCAGCAAGAACAGCATCTATTGTTGACACTAGTCTCCCATGATCACTGGACCCCTACTCATAGCTGGAAAAGTGCTGTGAACTGCACACACCCCTCTTGTGCTGCAGTTGAAGACCCTGTTGCTTTCATGTAGGGACAGATACATACTGGTGGGGTTGGCCAGGTGCTATAAGATGTACATACTTAAGTAGTACAAGGAAGTTTACTGCACCCCAAAACAAGAAATTGTTTCTGCTAATACAGAAGAAGTATTTGTGGCTAAGCATCTTGGCTTATAACCTCAGTATAAGGAAATGTTCCAGGCCCAGGGTACTGATTTGACAATCGTTGGGAGAGGTTACAAGTTGTGCACAATGAGTGCTTCCTCAAAACAAAATATCACTATGTCCATCACTTCATTGGTGAAGGTTTAGTCACATGATCACACCTAAATATAAAAGTATGTGGGAAAAATAGCTAGCTAGCTGTTAGTTTCCTACTGCTGCTATAAAAAGTTACCACAAATTCTGTGGCTTAAAAAAACTCAAATTTATTATCTTACAGTTCTGGAGGTCAGAAGTCTGAAATAAGTCTCACTGGGCTAAAATTAAGGTAGGGCTGTGTTCTTTCTGGAGACATTAGGGGAGAATCTGATTCCTTGCCTTTTTCAATTTCTAAAGTATTCTTGTATTCCTTGACTTGTGGGCCCTTCCTTCTCATTTAAAGCCAGGAGCATATTATTTTTACATCTGTTCTAACTGATTTCCTCAGTTACTTCCCTCTTCCAGTTTAAAGGAGGGACTCTGACTAATTAAGCTCACCTAGATAATCCAGAATAATCCTATTTGAAATTCAGCTGAATTAACCACCTTAATTCCATCTGCAAACTTAATCTCCTACCCTTTTCAATGTAATCTAATATATTAACAGGTTCTAAAGATTTGGATGTGTACACCTTTGGGAGTCATTGCTTGACTCACTACATCAGCCATGGGATGATAGGCTATAGCTCAATTTCCATGGGAGAAAAGGTAAATGGAGTCTAGTAGTCTTTACCACATGAATTCTCATGGTTTTATCTATTTAGGTAAAAGATATTTTTATATCTAGATGAAAATTTAAAGAGTTGAAATGGCGGTAGTTGAAGAGTACTGCTTCAATTAATTCTGCACTGATGTCTCCCCAAAGTACCTATAAAATATTTTTACCTAAAGTTAAGTCTCATGTATAAATCAGATCTAATCACATAATTTTACCCCAGTGGTACCATCATTTCTTTTTTTAACCCTCACCTGAGGGCATGCTTATTGATTTTAGAAAGAAGGGAGTGCAGGGAGAGGGGGGAGAAGCATTGATGTGTGAGAGAAATATTGGTCACTTGCCTCTCATACAAGCCACAATCAGGGACTGAATCTACAACTACACATATGCCCTGACTTGGAATTGAACCCATGACATTTCAGTTTACTGGAAGATGCTCCAACCAACTGAGCCACACCAGACAGGGCACCGTCATTTCCTGTCACAGCTAAAAACCTTGAAGTTTTCCTTAACTCTTCTTTTTCTTTTTCCTGTATATCATAACTGTCATGAAGTACAGAAGAAGACAGTTTGGCATTTTTTAATTTGATATGCCTTTTTGACTTGCTCATTTTTAGTTCCATTTCCTTTGTTCAGTTGCTCATCTCTTCACTTATCACTTACTAAAACAGCCCTCTTTTGACTTTGCTTTCTCCTGTGATCGAATGTGTCCTAATTTTGAAACTGTTCCATCTATTGATTTCTTTTATTTTTTAATGGGTTTAATCATCACCTTCTGGCCAACTAACCTCCTTATTTTCTATCTCATTATATTTCAGCCCCTTTTCTAGGGCTTAATAAGCTGGCAATGACCTTACTCAACCCATCTCTTGACCACATGATAATTTTTTGACTTTATTTAAAAAATGTTTAATGTATTTTTATTAATGTTCAAATACAGTTGTCTCCATTTTCCCACCACCACCTTCCCCTGCCCCACCCATCTCCACTTCCCACCTCCTACCCTCAATCCTACCCCCCTTTGGCTTTGTCTGTGGGTCTTTTATACATGTTCATTGATGACCCTTCCTTTTCCGTTACCAGTTTTATCCATTCTCTCAACCACAGAGGTATACCTTTCCCTATGCTGAACCCTCCTGCTTGGGATGCCCTCCCTTTTTTGTCAATGAAAATCTTAAACCCACCCCAATATTTTGCCTTTAGCTTGCCTAGAAAGTCAATAGCTACCACTCCAGCTAGTGAATGTCTCATTTTTTTAGCTATTGCTTTTCAAGTTAACATTGTACATATAGCATTTTTTAATGCTATATGTACATATGTAAATGTTGCAAATACATAGTAAAATTCTTTAAGGCAGTGGACTATGTCTGGCATTATAACATTGTTTTTGCTTACTTTACAGTGCCTAGCATAGTGCTTGGAAATACAGAATCTTAACAAACACTTGTTTATTAACTCAATCATCATCTCTTCTTCCCTCTCCCTTTTTTATCATAGTAGTCTTAAGTTGTTTTTGAGACATAAATACTTGACAGGAAAGAAGGCAAGTGAATGACTATAAGTCAGTGAGGTGGAGCTCCCAGACAGAGAGCGATGCAGGCCAACCATTGCACTATGCATTTTCACATGTGGTGATTAAATTCTCACTAACATTAACATATGACAACCTGTTGAAATGATTTGTAAGTCTTTTACTTTTCTGCAAACAGCTTCACCTCACAATTCTTCATGATGAAATGGCAAAGAATTATTCATTATGTCTCTTTCCCATTGGTATATGGAATTTTTTTAAGATTTATGTTAACTTTGGGGTTCTCTTGAGATTAGAGAACTGGCAAGAAAAAAATGAAATCTTCTTTGTCTCCTCAGGCCCACAGCATTATAAACTATAATGCTAATTCATCAAGAATTTTTCTTTTATCCCTGCAAAGGAAGTGATTTCTTTTTTATTGTGATGTCGTTGTAAAACTCAAAAAGCCATCATAATTTCATTAAATCATGCTGAACTTCATAGAATTGCTGAAAAGGATCCATAATATGCAATGTTTGTTCTGCAAAGTGACTGAATATTTATAGTATTTAGTCTGTACCATGTTATTTATTCTAAAAAATTACATATTTGTTTTTGTTTTCTTAGTAGACCATAAGGCAAATTATATTAATTAGGCCATTTACATTATTTTCTAACTTATAGCAGTAAAACTTGCTTTTAGCTAGCAAATAATTGGAATTACATTGCTGGAGATATCAAAAGTTTGTTAATTATATCAGGCTGCATCAAGCTCTGATAGATCACTAAATGGTCTTTTTTTCTCTCTACCACCTTCTTTCTTTTACTCCTCTACCTCAAACCCTCTCCCCTTCATTCTTTATGGGGAACAAAGTTGTCATAAAGTAAATATAAAATACATGATAATCTGAGCTACAATTTCCACTTCAGATATGAGTCTACAATATTCTAGAGATGAAGAAATCAGTTTGCTATTGTTTCTCTTTGAAGAAAATTAGGCTTAAATGTTGAGAGAGGCCCAGGGCTTATCCTATCTGTTTTTCAGAACTAATGGAAATTTTAAAGAGGCATTAAAGTCAGAAACCAAAATAATGAAATTTACCACATTTAGTACTAGTATGCTACCTCTGCAAAAACTATTTTAATTTTTACTATTCCATTTATTTAAATGTTTTCCTAGGCCTTTTTATGATTTGGGGAGAGGTGAGAGGACAAAAGAAAAACATGATTCAAAACAAATTAGTGATTAGTGAAAAATATATAGTTATGGCATTATCTGATCATGTCAATGTTGCTTAAAAACTTAGAATATCTTCCTATTGTTCTTGGAAGAGTATTTCCAGAATGTATTTAAAAACGCTAATTCCCTAGCACCCTACTCTTATTATAATCCTAAAAATATATGGGTGGTATGCAACAGTCAAATAATTTCAGGAAATGGTGTATACTATACCTCACTCTGGGTGTGTCACACTGGGTATCAATATATTAAAGGCTCTGAGAAATCATAAAATAAGGACACCAATTTAACACTGATTAATCAGTATTTCAAAAATGTTTTTGAGCACGAGGTTTTTTTTTTCATTTTTATTTTTTCCCCTTTTCCATACATCTATGGACATTTTGAAGACTTGCTGGAGGAAATCATGCATTAGGCTAAAGTGCAAACTGCTTAACCCATCCTAGGAGACTGGACACAGTGTACCCTTCCATTGCACACTGCTACTTTTCTTCCAGAGTAGGGAACTCTTTTCAGTTCTCTAAAGGAAGCCATCCTCCCTCACCTGGCCTTCCTTCACTTAATGAACTTCATATCATGCTTTTGGTCTCCGAGTAAATAAAAATTTTTGGGAAGTCTTTCCTACCCCCTCATTTTAAAAACTGGGTGTATGGGTCCTTTAGAGGCACCATTCTCTTTCTACCTGTTTTCCCAGGCAAATAGAGTGTGCCTGGGAAAAAAGTTCCCAATCCCCAACTTTTGACTTTACAATGGTAAAAAAGTGATATGCATTTAGTAGAAAACATACTTTGAATTTTTAATTTTGATCTTTTCCCAAGCTAGTGATATACAACAAGATAATTTCTCAAGTTGCTGGGCAGCAGCAGTGAGACCAGGTCATAGTCAGCTACACAGTCTCAAGGACAAACAACCCATACTGTGCAGTGTAGTATTAAATGCATTTTCAATTTACAATGGGTTTATCAGGATGTAGCCTCATCATAAGCCAAGGAGCATTTGTATGTGTTTGTCAAAAAGACAAAGTGCTTCTGTGGTGTTTACTGATACATTCTCAGGCAGTAGTATGCTGAAGCCGGCTTATGCTGAAGGCACCTCATGCTGGGTTACAAAAGTTCACAGTTACCTTTTCAGGAATTTTGTGAGCTGACTGATGTCCCCTTGGTAGCTTGAATCAGCCACAGTAAGAGTATTTCTACCACAGAAACTGGCAAATACAACAAAACCTACTCATTTTTAGCTAGTTGTTAGTCACCAACACACCACTGGCTCAGTCCCTAGCATTGTACCTGGTCATTGGTGCACAATAGGCAGTTAATTCATATTTTTGAATGAATTAATAAATAAACTAGTTCTATTTTAACATATTTTATGCAGCCTTATTTTTTTTTATTTATTTTTTTTTTACTTCTTAGGCTCTGGGAACAACCCTCTTCATACTGCAAAAAGTCTTGTCTTATTTTTTTAAACATATTTTACCTGAAGGAAGGGAATGTATCATTTATTTCTATATTTACTATAATGCCTTACAGAAAGTTGGCACATCATAATTTTTAAATGACAGCTATCCCTATGAATTGAGCTTGTGCTGTCACACCACCTATAGTCAGTCAATCATACCTCCTCTAATGCTTAATCTGATGGTAGTAACAGTCATTACATTCAATGCTTTTCTTTAAATATACTGATTGTAGAGTCATCATAGTGAGACACAGAAATTGGTTGTTATAACTGAAGTCCCAATTCTACTTACCAGATTTTCCAGGTGAGGAGGAGAGATATATATAAATATTGTTCTCTTAAATCTCAGTCTTGCCTAATTTTCTTGAATAATTAGATTGACACCTTAGGTCAGGTTCCCAAGAAGCTGACCTGGAGATGAGGATTTGTGCATTTATTAAGTGATTTATAAAGGGAATGCTTCCAGTAGAAATTGGTAAGAGAGTAAGGGATGCAGGACAGAGACAGGAAGTCAGCAAGGGTATAATCATGGCAAAATCCCTGGAGAGCATAAGATCAACTGAGTACAACAGAAGAATGCTAGTGTGTTATATGTCAGAATTGTCACAACCTGAGGTAAGGGTTCTGGGCTTTAATCCCCCTGGGCCTGAAGACCATGGTATATGGAAACAAAGTATACATGGGAAGGGACACACAAATATAGGAGAAATCTGAGACAATGTGGAAGGAGCACTGCTGACCTAAAATAGAATTATCAACAAATTCATAGTTAAAGATGTTTGCCTGCTGGGGTTATTTTAATTATCTTTAATTCTGGTTCTGTTGATAATCACCTCTTTGATCTTGGGTAGCTAAGTTAAATTCTGAATCTATGTTTCCTCATTCATAAAAACAAAGCATTAGACCTAATATCTCTGATGGCCCTTTTAGATCTGACATTCTATTGCTTCTCAGGAACTGCTAAGGGTCTGAGGTTTTACCCTACTTTCAACCTAACAAGTTAGTCTAGAAGAAGATATGAGACTCCTTGGTCAGAGGCAAAAGACAATTTATTATTTATTGTGAGAGCAGTACCCAGAGTATCAGTATTTGTTTGAGTTACCTGAGCCCCAATTTCCAAGCACATATAAAGACAGCCAGGTGACATTTTCATAGGCAACAGGTTGCATTACAGGAAAGGCACTTCAAGCTTAAACTATAGTTAATCATATGTAGTGAGAATGCATGATCACTTTCTTGGAGGGGGACATTATTTTTACTATGTTTATAGAAGCAAACCTTCCCTCTATTCCAGCAGGAAACACTATCTTTACTGAACAAGGCTGTTCACCATACACAAATGCTTAAAAAGATAGTCCAAAACAAAGACAGTACCTCTACTTATTCAGTGTGTACAAGTGCCTAACACCTACGGAGAGCTGATTCTTTTCATTGTTCTAGACTCTATTTCACCAACTGTTTCTTTTAAGATCACAAGTAAGACAAGTGAACTAGAAATGGGTAAACATTCTCTAAAACTTGAGTATACACAATCCTTTCTGACCAGATCATCTCTTTGAAAACAGTGGAAGCTGGAAAACTTGGTGGTCAGGTTCTCACCTTCAGGATGTATATCCCAAAATAAACATGTATGTATCTTCCTTGCTTCTTATATTACTTCCTTTCTCTTCCTTTCCTGTTTATTTAAACTTCCCCCCTTTCCCTTCTTGACAGTACTAGCTACATAGTAGTCACTGGGATTAGACACACTATTTCCAATCTGTACTGTGGACAAACTATTTGCTCTAAGAAATATAGTAAAATTTCAAAATGAAGAGTAGATACTATTCATCAACTTCCTAGCGAACCCATACAAATCATTTCCTCATCTGTGGAAAGTTTCTCACATTGGACCACCTTCAGAGAGAATATCAAGCCAGGTAGATAAGTTTACCCTCACAGGCCCAGGGCAAATCATAATTTTAATAAAAATTAGAAATATGACTCATAATATAGGGACTATAGCAATCTAGGCTGTTCAAAAGCATCATTTTCTTTTTTTCTCTCTCAATTTTTTTTAACTTTAATCATTGTTCAAGTACAGTTTTCTCCTTTTTACTCCCATTCCAGCCCGCCCACCCATCCCTCCCCACTTCCCTCACATTATCACACTTCCCCTAGTTTTTGTCCATGTGTCCTTTACATTTGTTCCTGTAAACCTTTCCCCTGAAACTCCCTCTTCTCTCTCTTCTGGTCACTTTCAGCCTGTCATCTATTTCAGTGTCTTTGACTATGTTTTGCTTGCTTGTTTGGTTGTTTAGGTTCCCGTTAAAGGTGAGATCATATGGTATTTGTCTTTCACCACCTGGCTTATTTCACTTAGCATAGTGCTTTCCAGTTCCATCCATGATATTGCAAAGGGTAGGAACTCCTTCTTTCTTTCTGCTGCATAGAATTCCATTGTGTAAATGGACCATAATTTTTTGATCCACTCATTTACTGATGGGTATCTAGGTTGCTTCCAGCACTTAGCTATTGTAAATTGTGCTGCTATGAACATTGGGGTGCAAAGGTTATTTTGGATTGGTATTTTAGGATTCTTAGGATATAGTCCCAGCAGTGGAATTGCTGGGTCAAAAGGCAGACCCATTTTTAGTTTTCTGAAGAAGTTCCACACTGTTTTCCACAGTGGTTGTACCAGTCTGCAGTCCCATCAACAGTGCACTAGGGTCCCCTTTTATCCACAACCTCTCCAACACTTGTTTCTTGCTTTGTTTATGATGGCAATTCTGACTGGAGTGAAGTGGTATCTCATTGTGGTTTTAATTTGCATCTCTCTGATAGCTAGCGATATTCACCATCGTTTCATATGTCTTTGGATCCTCTGTATGTCCTCCTCAGAGAAGTGTCTGTTCGAGACCTTTGCCCATTTTTTAATTGGGTTGCTTCTCTTCTTAGAGTGGAGTCATGTAATTTCTTTATAAATTTTGGAGATTAAAGTCTTGTCTGAGGTATCACTGGCAAATATGTTTTCCCAGACAGTTGGTTCTCTTTTTATTTTGATACTGTTTTCTTTATCTGTGCAGAAGACTTTTACTTTGATGAGGTCCCATTTGTTTATTCTTTCCTTTATGACCCTTACTCTAGGGGATATGTCAGTAAAAAAGATTCTACGTGAAATATATGAGATTTTCCTTCCTATGTTCTCCTCTAGGACTTTATTGGTGTCACAGTTTACATTTAAGTCTTTTATCCACCTTGAATTTATTTTTGTATAAGGTGTAAGTTGGTGTTCTAGTTTCATTGTTTTGCACGTAGCTGTCCCATTCTCCCAGCACCATTTGTTGAAGAGGCTATTTTTACTCCATTTTATGTTGCTGCCCCCTTTGTCAAATATTAATTGACCATAGAGACCTGGGTTTATTTCTGGGCTCTCTCTTCTGCTCCATTGGTCCATGTGCTTGTTTTTATGCCAGCACCAGGCTGTTTTGATAACAGTGGCCTTGTAGTATAGTTTAGTATCAGGTATTGTGATCCCTCCTACTTTGGTCTTCTTTCTCAAAATTGCAGCAGCTATTCAGAGTCATTTATGGTTTCATATACATTTTTGAAGTGTTTGCTCTATGTCTGTGAAATAAGCCATTGGTACTTTAATAGGTATTACATTGAATGTGTAAATTGCTTTAGGTAGTATGGACATTTTGATGATATTAATTCTTCCAATCCATGAACACGGTATATGTTTCCATTTGTTTGTGCCTTCCTTGATTTCTTTCCTCAGTGTTATGTATTTTCTGAATACAGGTCTTTTACTTCTTTGGTTAGGTTTATTCCTAGGTATTTTATTTTTCTTTTTGCTATATCAAATGGGATTTTTTCTTGATTTCTGTTTCTTCTGTTTCATTGGTGGTGTGCAGAAATGCCTTTGATTTCTGGATATTGACTTTGTGTATCACTGTTTTGCCAAATTTGTTTATTAGGTCGAGCAGTTTTTTGGTAGAGTCTATAGGATTTTCTACGTACACTATCATGTCATCTGCAAACAATGACATTTTGTTCCCTCCTTTCTAGTTTGGATGCCTTTTATTTCCTTTTCCTCTCTGATCACTGTGTCTAAAACTTGCAATACTATATTAAATATGAGTGGTGATAGTGGACTACCTTGCCTTGTTCCTGATCTTAGTGGGAAAGATTTTAGTTTTTGCCCATTGAATATGATGTTGGCTATTGGTCTCTCATATATGGCCTTTATTATATTGAGGAATGTTCCATCTATTCCCACTTTGCTGAGTGTTTTTATCATAAATGGGTGCTGTACCTTGTCAAATGCTTTTTCTACATCTATTGATATGATCATGTGATTTTTGTCTTTGCTTTTGTTTATGTGATGTATTACATTTACTGATTTGCAAATATTGAACCATCCTTGCATCCCTGGGAAGAATCCCACTTGGTCATGGTGGATGATCTTTTTAATGTATTGTTCAATGCGGTTTGTCAGTATTTTGTTGAGGATTTTATCATCTATGTTCATCAGCGATATTGGCCTGAAGTTTTCTTTCTTTGTGGTGTCTTTATCTGGTTTTAAAATTAGGATGATGTTGGCCTCATAAAAAGAGTTTGGGAGTCTTCCATATTTTTGGATTTTTTTGAATAGTCTTTGAAGGATAGGGGATAGCTCTTCCTTAAATGCTTTGTAGAATTCTCCTGTGAAACCGTCTGGTCCAGGGCTTTTTTGTGTTGGGAGTTTTTTGATTGCTACTTTAATTTCACTTGCTATTATTGGTCTGTTCAGGCTTTCTACTTCTTTTTCATTGAGTTTTGGAAGATTATATTTTTCTAGGAATTTGTCCATTTCATCTAGGTTTTCAAATTTCTTGGCATACAGTTTTTCATAGTAATTTCTTACAATTCTTTGTATTTCTGTGGCATCAGTTGTAATCTCTCCTCTTTCATTTCTGATTGTGTTTATGTGGGTCTTCTCTCTTTTTTTCTTGATGAGTCTGCTTAAAGGCTTGTTGATTTTGTTTATCTTTTCAAAGAAACAGGTCCTGGATTCATTGATCTTTAGAAGTGTGCTTTTAGTCTCTATGTCATTTACTTCTGGTCTGATCTTGGTTATTTCCTTCCTTCTACTTGCTCTGGGCTGTCTTTGTTGTTGTTCCCCTAGTTCTTGTAGACGTAGGTTAGGTTGTTTGTTTGAAATATTTCTATCTTTTTTAGGTATTCCTGTATCGCTATGAACTTCCCTCTCAGTACTGCCTTAGCTATATCCCATAAGTTTTGGGTTGTTGTGAGTTCATTTGCATTTGTTTCCAGAAATCTTTTGATTTCTTCCCTAATTTCATCCTTGACTCATTCATTGTTTAATAGCTTGCTATTTAATCTCCATGATTTTGAGTGTTTTTGGGTTTTTTCCTTGGGGTTGGTTTCTAGTTTTGGTCCCTTGTGACCTGAGAAAATGCTTGGTATGTTTTCAATTTTCTTGAAATTGTTGAGACTTGAGACTTCTTTTGTGTCCTATCATATGGTCTATCTTTGAATATGTTCCATGTACATTTGAAAAGAATGTGTATTTAGCTTCTTTGGGATGGAGATCTCTGTACACATCAGTTAAGTTAATTTCTTCTAGGGCATTGTTCAATGCCACAATATCTTTGTTGATATTTTGTTTGGAAGATCCCCCACTATATTGTATTGCTGTCAGTATCTTTCTTGCAGAAAGTGGGGGGATTTGTATTAAAATCCCCCACTATAATTGTGTTGCTGTCAATATCTTTCTTGAAGTCCTCTAAGATTGTCTATATGTATTTGGGTGCTCCTATGTTGGGTACATATATATTTACAATATTTATATCTTCTTGGTGGATTCTTCCCTTGAGTATTATGAAGTGACCTTCTGGGTCTCTCTTTATGGCCCTTTTTTGGAAGTCTATATTGTCTGAAATGGGTATTGTTACCAAGGCTTTTTTTCCTGTCCATTTGCTTGGAAAATTTGTTTCCAGCCCTTCACTTTCAGCCTGTGCAGATCTTTTATCCTGAGGTGGGTCTCTTGTAGGCAGCATATATGTGGGTCATGTTTTCTTATCCATTCAGCTATTCTATGTCTTTTGATTGGAGCATTTAATCCATTTGCGTTTAAGGTTATTCTTGATATGTACCTATTCATTGCCATTTATGTACGTATGTTCCTCTCTTTCTCTCTCTTTTCTTTCCTTTCCTTAAAGCAGTCCCTTTAGCATCTCTTGTAGAGGTGGTTTGGTGGAGGTGTATTCTTTTAGACTTCTTTTGTCTGGAAAGCTCCTTATTTGGCCTTCTGTCTTGATTGAGAGCCTTGCTGGGTAAAGTAGCCTTGGTTGCAGGCCTCTTGTTCTCTTTACTTGGAATATTTCTTGGAATTCTCTTCTGGCTTGAAGTGTTTCCATTTAGAAGTCAGCTGTTAGCCTTATTGAGGCTCCCTTGTATGTTACTTCTTGTTTTTCCCTTGCTGCCTTTAATATTCTCTCTTTGTCTTGAAATTTTGCCATTTAATTATGATGTGTCTTGAGGTGGGCCTCTTTGGGTTCCTCTTGATTGGGACACTGTGTTTCCTGGATTTGTGTGACTTTTTCTCTCATCAAATTAGGGAAGTTTTCCATCATTACTTTTTCAAGTAGGTTTTCTATCCCTTGCTCTTCTTCTCCTTGTGGTATCCCTATTATACGGATATTATTACCTTTCATATTTTCTTGCATTTCTCTTAATCACTCTTCATTCTTTCTGAACCTCTGTTCCTTTTTGTGCACTTTCTGGGTGTTTTTTTGTACTTTATCCTCCAGTTCACTGATCCAATCTTCTATTTCATCTATCTCCTTTTGATTCCTTCTACTGTGTTCTTCAGTTCAGAAATTGTATTTTTCTTTTCCTCTTGGCCCTTGTTGATAATTTCTATTTCCTTTTTCATGTTGATATAGTTTGCAGTGAGCTCATTGTATTTCTCCTGTAGTTTTTTGTAATTCACTGTGAGCTCATTGAGCTTCCTGATAACCATTGCTTTGAACTCAGTATCTGTTACTTGAGTTGCCTCTATTTCATTTAACATTCTTTCTGAGTCTTCCTCCTTTTCTTTCATTTGGGGATTGTTTCTTTGTCTTCCCTTTGTTTGTGAATCCTTTCTTGTTAGCCTCTGCTTGTTAAATTGATGTGTTCTGATCCCTGGGTTTATGGTGTGAACTTCTGTGGTAGAATACATGTGGATTCCGTGGTGCACTCTCTTTCAGGTATCCTGGTGCTCACAGCTTCCCCCTACTCTTTTTTGTGATCAGTTGGAGGAGTAAGGCAAAATGGTTTAAGACAGTATTCTATGATATTTACAGTAGCAGCCAGTAGAGAAGAGATGGGAAATCCTTTGGCTATGTATAGTGTTAACCATGGTTTTCCACCCCACTCTCCACATTTTAGAAAGTATGGAAAGAAGATAAGACTCTCAGTGGGGAGGAAAGGATTGTTAGTTCGATCTAGAAAGCTGTGAGGCTATGGGAGGTCAGATTCTGAGGTAGGGTGGGAATAAAGAATAATAAATAGGAGTAGTGTGTAAAAGAATAGAGATAACCCCTACAATAATACAGCTCAGGAAATTGCAAAGTGGTTGAGATCTGGGAGGGGTGTTGAGTAGTATTTATAATTGTATGAAATAGATCTTATTTACAGTAATATTAAAGAAACAATCATGTGGCAGAATCTATGAGATCTAGATAACAAGAATAATGGGTATAGAACCTTGAGCAGTGTACTAATGGAATACAAGTAAAGGACAGTATATTATCAACACATTGTGAATGAGATAACAGGGGGAACCTATCAAACGACAGTATAACCAGTCAAGCAAAGAAGATTAGACAGAAAGAAAAAGAATACCAAAATACTATTGATTTTTTTTAAAAAAATGTCAGAAAAGAGAGGAAAAGATAATACAAATTTGCAGTAACTTGCAGGCTCAAAAAAAAAAAGCAGAAAATGGAATGCAAGAGAGATAAATTTGGAGTGGAAGGAATAGCACTAGGATGAAAGGAAGAGAAACATAAGGAATTTAGAGATATAAAAACAATAAAAGTTAAAAAATAAAATTTACTTAAAAAACAAGATAAAATCAAACAATCAAACAATAGCCACGGGGGGGGGGGGGAACCTCTTGTTGGTTTCTAACTGGCCAAAGCAGTTTTTCTGGTCTTGCTGGCTTCAGCAGGCTGAGTCGGGATTGGAATGCTTTTCACCCTTACCAGTCAGAACTCAGTCAGTCTCTTGGGTATGGTCCCAAGGGCTAGGCACCTGGTCTCCCTAGAACCAATCTGCTGCTTGGGGTTCAGGGTGTAAGCTCTGGAGATCGCAAGGGGCCGCGCTTTTCCCCAACTTCACTGATGAGAGCTCCAGGAACCTGTGAAGTGCCACGTCTTTTCCAGGTTCACAGTGTGAGAGTTGGGAGTCCTGGAGAGGCGTGTGTGCTTGCTCGAGATGACCACCGCAGGCTCCAGAAACCCATGAACACCTGTGCCCTTCCCTTGTTCAGGGCTGTGGGCTTTGTGTCTTCCACAAAACCACACACTCACCGGGTTGGGTGTGTGGGCACACAGCCAGGCTGCCCTTGGTCGCACAGGCTGGGGCAGTTACTCTTTCCCGGGCTGTGCCTGGGTGCTCACAGCCTCTGTGTGATTGTCTCTCAGTCCTCACTCCCCTCTCTGTGCCTTCAAGCAACAAGGCCTCCCCTAGTGCTGCTCAATCCTTATTGTCGGAGGGAGTGTTGACTCCACTCTCCCAGGTGCCCTGAGACAGACCTATGAGCATGGAGCCTGGGGGCTGCAACCTCCCTGGTCCCTGCGCGGATCCCTGGGCCTTATTATCCTGAAGCAGTCTCCTTACCATCTGTTTTTCAATGTCTGCTATAATTTTTGATGTCCTATTTTCATAAATGTTGCGATATCAGTGGCCCCTTGCTCTGTTCCTCTTCAGATCAGCCAGATTCTCTCCCATGAACAGGGGAAGGGGATTAGGATCCCTCCAACAATGTCGCCATCTTCCCCTCCCAAATGCATCATTTTCAAGGCAAGGTGTAGAACAGACTACAGACATTCTAGAGCAATAGGAGTATACATTAAGTTTTCCTCAATCGATGTTTCCTACCTGACAAGGCAAGTATGTTGGATATTTTCTGGAAGTAGAAAATGTATGCATTATAAATACATGAAAGAAAATATTGGCAAAATTGTTTTCTACTCCAAGTAGTAGAACCATGCGCAACCAAAATACTGGAAAGTGATCAATTGAATTGATTAGGGTGAGAATCTATATTAAATATCAAATTTTCTCTAAATTTTAAGTAACATGGCCAATTTCTGTATTCTAGGTGAAGTTAATGTTCATGAAACTTTCAGATTGTCTTAGTATTTCCCATCATGAATCTTCCAGTTAGGTTGTCCTGGTACTCTTCACCTGGCTATGGCTCAGATCCTTCAGCCCAAACACCAATGAATTTGCTAACATTTTCAGGTCATTATGTCACACAGTTCAAAGCCTGTCTCTATGTTTTCAAAATAGAGAGGTATAAATGTATAATTTGTCTTCCACAAGGATAAGGAAGTGAGAATGCTTTCTGTTTGTCCATTGTGGAATGAGTCTCATTTCTTTTTCCTTACATCTCAGTAAGATACATACATAATTGCATTATTAACCTAAGCCCATAGGACAAAATCAATACCATTCAAAAATTTCACAAATGCTAAGTGAAGGAAATCTAAAGCAGTGTGCTGGATTCCATACTTCTGGAAATGGATTTACTACTGAAATTTGAAAATCATTTACTTTGAATTATAATGGTTGGGCCCACCTGTGTCTACATGTAGCCATTATCAGAATAATAGAAAATAATATTTCAATATGGTTTATTTTCTTTCCTTCCAAGTACATCTTTCTAGTAATCAGTTTTATTAATGAGAGAAAGTTACAAGTAGCCTTTGGTATAATGGTTGTTCAGCATTACTATAGTGAATTTAAACAAATAGTCAAAAATGGTCCCCGGTCATTATATTTTATAGCTATGCATTCCATGTGACTTTTCAAATCATTAGCAGAGTGCTGCATAACCCATAGGTGCTCAGTAAATGTTAATTGATGTTGATATAACAGTTCCCTTTTAGAAGTAGTTTCTCATATTTGTGTATCCTTTGTTTTCCTCTCTGTTTCCCTGATTATAATGCCATGATCAAAGAATTTCCTGCCACCTCATTCTTAGGAAAGCATATACTTAAAAAAACGACTAAGTTCCTTTTCATAACAAAAGAAACTGCTGTCAAAATGATTTCCTTGCCACATTTAGCATTTTCTTCTCTAAAAAGAAAATCCACAGAACATCATATAATATTTTGGACAGTATTTATGATGGCAAAAAGATGTCTTTTGTGATGAAATAAATAACAAAACAGGAGTCCTTCCTTAAGCAAGGCCAGAACTAAAGGTTATTGGAGTAGGTGACTGCTCATTTGGAGCTCTAATACATTATTCTATACAGTCATGCTTGAAATTCCAAATTTTAGAAGAACCTTAAAGTCTATTTAAACTAGATTAAGGCAGTTTGATTCCAAAGTGGGAAAGCACATTAATTTACATATAACCTGGGATTTTTTTTTCTGATTAACCTGTTTCTACTCACTAGCAGTAAAGGAAAAATAGGGGCTCACTGGGTTTGAGGCACAAACTTCCTTCTGATGAATGGAGAAACCCAGGATATGGGACACATGGGGTCAATAAGACACCGTGAAAGGCACATCAGGGTGATTCATGCCCTGGGCAGAAAGACTGCACATGATAAGGACCCAAAGAGGCAAATGACAAAGACAAAATCTATTAACTCTACAATTTCTACTTAAATCAATCGTGTTCCTAAATTTAAATAAAAAAACAATTTGTGCTATAGCTGTGGTTCTCGACCATGTCTGCTCCTCAACATCATCACTCAGGAAGCTTTTAAAAAAATACAGATGTCTGGGGCCCACCCCCAGAAATTCTGATTTAATTGATTTGGAAGAGGACCAGAACACTGGTATTTTTTTTTTTACATGCCCCAGGTGTTGTTTTGTTTTGTTTTGTTTTGTTTTACATCTCCCTGGGTGATAATGTGTTGCCAGGTTGGTGAACCACAGGTCTATAGGAAATTGAGGAATTCAATCTTGTTTCACACTTGGTGAACTTGGTGAATGATTTGGTCACTGTTCTATTTTTCTGAAAGCAGTTTTCAAACTTTAGTGTACATGGAATCACTTGGGACATTTGCATATTTAGTTAGCACTTTTAGAGAATTCTGATTTCTACTCTCATAATTTGATGAAAGGAGGCTGAGATGAATGAGAATGATCAAAGTCTGATATATAAATGTTAGACACATATTGCTACCAACTACAACTTTGCTACATAAGGCAAAGTTCTCAGACTGGTAACATTTGAGCATGAGCATCACCTAGAAACTTGTTTGAAATGCAGAATCTTAAACACCTATCCCAAACTTACTGAATCAGAAACTGTAGTTTAACAAGATCTCAGATGATTCAAATGAACTTGAAAGTTTAAGAAGCACTGGGCTGTATAGGACATTTGAACCTCTCTTATAACTTGACTATTCAATAAATACTTACTCAGTCTGCTAGGTGAATGGTTCTCAAAATGATATGTATTATAATGACCTGGAGAACTAATAAAGAGCTCAAAGGCACAGGCTTCCTGAAGTAAGATAGGGCTTGAGCTGCTATATTTGTACCAAAGTGTCATATGATTCTGACACTCTTAACAGTTTGAGAACTGTATAATGTGATTATTGGTATTAAACTTTTGTCTGTTTGCTTATTGTCTGTGTTTTCTGCCAGATAATGAATTCTACAAATCTATTTTGTTCATTGTGGGGTGCTCTGCTTGCAGAGCACCCCCCTACATCTGCCACAGATAAGAATAAGTCTACCAAGACATGATCTTCTTGGGGAGGAAAGGTGCCCAATCTTTCAAAGGAGAAGGACCTTGAGCCTGTTTTTTAATGGACTTTTATTTGGTTAAACTTGCACAGGAATACAGGTAAATCTCATCAATCATTGTCAGTCAATAATGATCAAACAATAGATAACATTCAAAGAACTGTGAGGGTTTATTCTGAGTAAAGGTCAGTAGTCAAAGGGCCATAAAATTTTGAAAAGGAACTAATTTTATTCTTGGGCCCTTGTCAGAAAATTGAGGGCACTCTTAGCAAATCATGTTTTACGGGATTTTATGCATTCTTTCTTAGGCCTGATCACCCCAGGGAACCACCCATTCCTGCCCAGGGCTGAACCACTCTCTAGCATTGTTTCAGGTTTACGTAAGGCAGCCAAGAGATCAGGAGACTTTTTTTTCAGACAGAATGAGGACTCAGACTATGTCAAAGCCGAGGGTTGAGGGTCCATCACCCCTTTTACTATAGCCCCCCAAGTCCTTCCCTGAGGGCCCCATTCATGACCATGCCTATCTTAGGTCATCCCTCCCTTGAAGAATCTTACCCATCATTGGCTAACCAGTCATCCATCCAGGGCCAAGCAGGGTGAAGTAAAGGGGGCAGAGGTGGCACCCCACCTGGGAAGATAAGTTTTGCCTCCTTAGTGGCTTATGGTCCCAAGGTCTTTTACTCAGCCTTAGCCATGCGGGATTATAACTTCTGAAACCAGGCAGAGTGGTTCCCAACAGTCCACCACTATATACCCAGCATCTAGAATAACACCTATTCTGTGGTAAGCAATCCAATATTTGAATGAATGGTTAAATGAATGTATCATTTAAGTTTAACTATCAAATACTGGAGAGAACAAATCCCAAATGATTCTTTTCTCATCTTTAAATTTTGGGCATGGATCTTTTATAAACCTACAGAAGGAGGTGGATTTCAAAAGCTAGACAAGATTAGGAGAACTTGTTTCTTACTTCTCACCACCCACCTCCTCTCACTTAAAGTTCATTAGCTCTATACAAGGTAATTCTCTTCTGAACTGTCCTTTATTTCAGAGGGGTATAAGTGTACCCTAAGGCAATGTTTGTACTTTGCATCTTTTCTCTGCTTCTCTGTAGGCATGTAAATGCATGGGTATGCATGTATGTATATGTATGTGCTTGTGAATTTCTATTAAACAGCTGAACATTTGTTTCAAAGAACAATCCACCTACCAATTAAACACTTTAGTTACATTACAATCTTTAGTAAGCAGTGACATCAATTACATTTTACAGTTGATATGGATTATTATGAGTTAAGTTTATTAGAAAAGTCTTTAGGCAACAAATATTCTGGAGTCACAAAATCCCACTTTGATTTTAATCAACATCTACTTGGGTCCCATACTTCTAGTTATCCATTCCCTAGTCAAGAGTGCAAATGCAGCATATAAATGAATTGTAGACTTAGAGAAGGCCTGACACTACCACTTATTAACACCATACCTTTGGAAAAATTATTACACTTCTCTGAGCCTTAACTTCTCTGGTGATAAAACAAAGATGATGAAAGTTATAACCTTAAAGTGTTGTTGTAAATATTAGATAAAATATCATCAATACATTACCTGGCATAATGTCCAGCACCAAGTACTAAAAATATTTGCTAATAGAATAGCAAATATTCTGCCACTCTATTTCCTACTGTTACTAGTAAGCCTTTAAAACCTCTTTATAGCATCTGGACATTAGCTTTGACAACTTACAACATTGCACAACATCTATTAAATATCCAAGAGCTCAAACTGGGTTTTCTTGAACACCAGGAGACCTCAGCTTGGTAAAGCCAATGTATATTGGGTATTGAAACAGAAACCAAAAGTATTTTTAACAATAAATGTTTCTTCACATAAGTGGGAATGACCCATGGACATGGACAACAGGGTGGAGAATGACTGTGGGACCTGGGGGTGGGCAGAGTGGGGGAGAGCAATAGGGAGAAATTGGGACAACTGTAACAGAACAACAATAAAAAGGAACCCCATTCCTCTGACAGCTAATAAGTTCTCTTTGCACCACGATGTAAAAAAAAAAAGTAAAATAGATTACAGTGAACTTCATAAGATTTAATAAAAGATTTTAAACACATTTCTAATTATCACATTGTTATTTTTTCCATTGGTAAATAAAAGCCAAAATGATATACTTGTTGAACCACCCACATATTTTATTCTTATGAAACAGAAAATACAGTTTTCTGGAATAAGACATTTTAGAAGCTTTGACCTTTCTTTCTGTTATCATTGGAAGAAAAACCAGTGTATATTCTACCTTCATGCATGCATGCTGAGCAGAAATCAGCCACTCAGATATACAGGTGTAATTATTTCATTAAAAGAAGTGAAACTTAAATATAGGGTCTTTCTGGTTTAAATACTTAAAGCTTAAAAATCCACTATTGAAAAAAAATGCCCAAGGGAGCCAAATTCATATGTGATTAGTGCAAATTTATTATCTCCTCCTATAATAGTTTTATTAAAAAAAAAACAAGTGACAACATATAATGGAGGACATGTTCTCTTTGAGCCCCTCAGCACAGAAAGAGTCCCCAAACTCTGTGTTCTACTTTCTGTACTCTTTGGGGAAGTCTGAAGGAGTAACTATCTGAGGCAAGGAAAATCATAGGCAAAAACCTGAAAAATGTACTGCAATAAATTTGGAAACTTAAATGGACCTTTTCCTAGTAAAAATATAAAACCTATTCATCATATAAGTTACTAAACTGACTGAGAAATAGAAAAGATAAATGCTAAAAACAAATTGAATCAGAATTTTAAAATCTCTACGGACACTCACCCCCCAAGCTTAGAAGCCTTTTGCTAAGAACATTCCAGGAACATTTAGTCTCCATTTTATACAAAATACTCTGGAGAATGAAGTAGGGTTAATCTCAATTGTATGTACATGACTGCTTCTTAAATTATTCTCTTGTCCTACTGCACATGTGAAATATTTCCTAATTAAATTTTTAAGAAAATTATAAAAAGAAAAGAGCAAGCAGCTTTTATAAAAGAGGCAAGTCATGCATACCCAGAGGAGGAAGCAAGAGCAGGAGTGGAAAAGTGTGAAGAAGACAGAAGAATAAATGAGCATAGTTTGGGATTAGAGAATGGAGCCAAAGACTGAGGAGAGCTGTTTGAGTAACTGGCATGAAGACATAATTATTTAGGATATTTTTATGTGTTGTATGACCCAAATAAAAACAAAAATCCACATATGCTTAAATGCTCTTTGAGTCAGAGTTATTCTTCTTTGGATGTAACACCATGTTAAGGCGGGTTACATATGTAAATTACCAAGTTAGATTTAAACTCCTCGATATTATAAGATTGAGGAAAGTTCCATCAGTATAGGAGAGGCAAGATGAGACCAAAACAGAGGAAAATGAAAATTCACACTATTAAGGTTTGCCTTTTGATCACAGTCAAAATTTTGAAGCTTACCTGCTCTTACAGAATATCAAAGGAAGACAGAAACTTGAAAAAAATGTAAACTATGGTTTGTCCTTCTAAACTCCTAAAAAATAGGATGAGTCAAGTTCTTCAAGTGTTATTTATGATTAGCTTGACCTTCTACAAGTAGTTAGATTTTCCACTGTCCCAATTGTCAGACTTGAAATAGATAAGAAAATGAAGAATGTACCAAGAGAGAATGTTTTTGTTAAATCTCCATAAGGGCAGGAATTCTGGAAATGTTTAGTGTCAAAAAATTCCTAACAAATGAATTAAAATCATGGCAGACCAAATCCTCAGTGTATTAACTACTCTTCTAGAATGCAGTAGCCAAAAATATGCCTGAAAGATGATGGGCTGTGTTTGTTATGATACACAATTTTGGTCATGTTACACCTCAGCATCACAAGAGATCAACCTCCAGATAATATGCCCTTAGAAGCCTGTGTTCTATTTTTACTAAATAAGGTGAACCTGTAATAGAGAATTAGATCTTCATGTGAGAGTAGGAGTAAGAGATAGCCATTTCAGAAAAGTAATACCTTCAGAATCTTTAAAAAAAAGCAAAGGATAGACTTCTGGCCAAAATGCAGGTGTAGGTAGGCACACTGTGCCTCCTTGCACAATCAAAATAAAGACAACAAAAATTTAGAAACAAAAAGATAAACAACCAGAACTGACATAAAATTGAACTGTATGGAAGTCTGACAACCAAGGAGTTAAAAAGGACACTTTCATCCAGACTGGTAGGAGGGGCAGAGTCCAGCGGCCAGGCAGAGAGGGGTCACAGCAAAAACAGCAGTGGCTTGTGGACCCCGGGCAGGCAAGGCAGCAGCCGATGGACCCAGGTGTGCAAGCAGCAACTGGGAGACCCCAAGCACAAGGTGGTGGTGGGCAGACCCAGCGAGGCATGCAAGGTGGCTGGCTGACCAGGTGGGCAAACATTCATGAGCAGATAAACCAAGCAAAACTTGGGAGCAGAACAGACCGTGCAACCCAGGGCTCCAGCATGGGGAATTAAAGCCTCAAAACACCAATTGAAAACACCTGTGGGGGTTGATGCAGTGGGATAAACTCCCAGCCTCACAGGAGAGTATGTTGGAGAGACCCACAGGGTCCTAGAACTTACACAAGCCCATCCATGTGCGTATCAGCACCAGAAAGGCCCAGTTTGCTTGGGGGAAGTGGTGGAACTGACTGAAATCTGACAGAGAGCTGAGCAAGTGCCATTGTTTCCTCTATGACCCCTGCCCCACATACAGCATCACAACCCAGCAACTGGGTTGACCTGCCCTGGTGAACACCTAAGGCTCTGCCCCCTCATACATAGCAGGCATGTCAAGACAAAAAAAAATAAAAAAGGCCCAAACAGAAGAACAGATCAAAGCTCCAGAACAAACACAACTAAGCAACGAAGAGATCGCCAACCTATCGGATCCACAGTTCAAAGCACTTGTGATCAGGATGCTCACAGAATCGGTTGAATTTGGTCACAAATTAGATGAAAAAAAAATGAAGGCTATGCTAAGTGAAATAAAGGAAAATGAATAGGGAACCAATAGTGATGGGAAGGAAACTGGGAATCAAATCAATGGAGTGGACCAGAAGGAAGAAAGGAACAACCAAACAGAAAAGAATGAAGAAACAAGAATTCCAAAAAATGAGGAGAGGCTTAGGGACCTCCAGGACATCTTTAAACGTCCCAACATCTGAATTATAGGGGTACCAGAAGGAGAAGAGGAAGAGCAACAAGTGGAAAAGTTATTTGAACAAATAATAAAGGAGAACTTCCCCAATCTGGCAAAGGAAATAGACTTCCAGGAAGTCCTGGAAGCTTAGAGAGTCCCAAAGAAATTGGACATGAGGAGGAACACACCAAGGCACATCATAATTACATTAACCAAGATTAACATGAAGGAGAGAATCCTAGAAGCAGCAAGAGATAAGGAGACAGTTACCTACAAAGGGGTTCCCATCAGACTGTCAGCTGATTTCTCAAAAGAGACCTTACAGGCAAGAAGGGGCTGGAAAGAAGTATTCCAGTCATGAAAGGCAAGGACCTACATCCAAGATTGCTCTATCCAGCAAAGCTTTCATTTAGAATGGAAAGGCAGATAAAGTGCTTCTCAGATAAGGCCAAGTTAAAGGAGTTCATCATCACCAAACCCTTATTATATGAAATGTTAAGGGCACTTATCTAAGAAAAAGAAGATTAAAAAAAAACATATGTAGTAAAATGACAACAAAGTCACAATTATTAACAACCACACCTAAAACAAAAACAAAAAGAAACTAAGCAGACAACTAGTACAGGAACAGAACTACAGAAATGGAGATCACACGGAAGGTTAGCAACAGGGAGTGGGAGGAGGAGAGAGGGGAAAAAAGTACAGAGAATAAGTAGCATAGGTGGTAGGTAGAAAATAGACGGTGGCGGGGGGGGCAAGAATAGTATGGGAAATATAGAAGCTGAAGAACTTATGACACATGGACGTGAACTAAAGGGAGGAAAATGGGACAACTGTAATAGCATAATCAATAAAATATATTTTAAAAAGGAAAGGATAGTACAACTTTAGCAATATCAAAAACCTAAAAAGATTAGCTTAGCTCATCCCACATAGCAAGTAAAAGTAATGCACATGCATATGAAGCATATCTAAAGTGCCCAACTTCAACAAAATGAAATTCTCTGGGCATCTGTTACATAACTTACTTAGACATGCCTTGAACTGGCGCAGTGGAAATTGCATAAACAAAAGAAGTTGCATGACTATCAACCATTGTGTTGTGGCTTTACCCCTCTAATTTATCCTCCCCAACACTGACCTGGATGTTAGCAGCAAGTAACAGCATACAAAAAAAGAAGAAACAGAAAAAGAAAGAAAAAGCTCACCCTTTTTAAGTATTTCTTTTCTTGTCAGTTTTTATGCTGATATTTCAATGAACAGCTGCATTGGTCATGAACTACTTGCATTTTATGATACCTACAATGATTTTTAAACAGAAAGAAACTGTGGTAACTCTCATCCTTCCATTATAGAAATAATTAAGCTCTTAAATTTGCAATAGAAAAATATTTGGGGAATGTAGGATAACTATCAAATGGCAAAGAAGAAAGGAGAACAAGGAAAAGAGGAAATAATATACAGACCCTGGATATTGAAATTTAAGTTAGTGTTGCATACAGAAAAATTCAAAGAAACTTTGGAAAATCAATATGTGCAAGATTTCTCCTCTGTCCTTTGTTGCAAATATTCAGCATAATTGGCTATATTAAAACTCTTAGACACATAGATATGCAACCACAGACATGCATACAGATATACACATTCTGTAAATACATATAAGAGAGTGTCAATTCCAACCCACTTGATGGCTCTTTATCACTGCCATGCCTCTTCTTTCCCCCAAATACTTAAAAAGCAGGAGGAAGGACAATGCCTGTGAGATCTCTTTTCCCACTGCAGTGCTATCTGTTTTACCATCAAACACAATGACTAAGTTGGTCATTTTCTGAGCTGCCCGGCTAAGTAGAATTTTTTGCTAGGAGTGAAACTTGCTTGTTTCATTGTAGAAACCCACAATGTCAGCAGGATCAGATTAAGATCTTTGAAATGAAATTATATATTTTAGAATTAAAAAGCTTTGGTTTTTGAAATAATACATAGGTATGTATTGAAATTAAAATGACATCCTCATATTATTTTTTATTGCAGAATATCAGCTAAGTTTGTTGCAGCATACATTTCTCTTTGTTGGCCCTGAGGCACTGGTGCCTTAGGTATGACTTTAGCCTATCTATTGTGTAAGCCAATGATGCAAGTTTTCCTACTGACTATATGGTTTCATTTATTTTGTTTGTTCTACTTTCCCCCTGCTTCAGTAACGATTCTTTTGGAATCATACCTTAGAGTGTCCCTAAACTCTTCAACTTGACCAGCATGGCCATTAAGTTGATTCCAAAATTGACAATCTGACAACAAAAAGCTCAGAGTAGAAATGCTCACAAATACTTTTGAATTCTTTCTTGAGAAAGATATTTCCAAGAAAAGAAATACTGGTTCCTGAGGAAAGGACCATACTCTTCCTTTATGTATCATCCATCCATCCATCCATTCATTCATTCATTCATTCATTCAGCAAATTAAGTGCTTATTATATGCTTTACATTGTTAAGCAATGACAAAGTAGAGAGGAACAAAAAAAAACCCACTTTTTTTCTAAAGGAGTTTTCAATCCACTCTTTTCTTTAAAATGATGATATTATGGACCACAGCTCTCATCTAAATACATAGAAACAAAATTCTATTTCAAAGGAGATGATTGCAGAAGAGCTTTTATCAGTGCCTTATCAAATGTGGATATTGAGTGGTCCTTCCTGAAAAATGTAATCACATTGTAAACTCTACATACCAGGAGATGCTATTGCTTTCTTTTAAATTTTCCTGCAGTGCATAGAAATATGAGTATAGTACCTATGCCCTATTAGGTATTCTGTAAGTATATATTCAAGTACTATTGTCACAGAGTAATTGTGTCTGTGTCAATGCATTTGTTCTTATATATACTTGTACAATGTTTAGCATCATTTCTTCATAACTAGTTTCTTTAACTTTTACCCATGACATATTCAGTAAAATAATAATAACTCTGTGTAAGGTTGATGTATAAAAACAACCAGACATTTTTCTGGATTTAAAATTTATGGCTCATATTTTTAGGAGCCAAAGATCTAAATAAGCTGTGTTATACTCAGAATCAGTCTTCAAAACAGAGGAGACATGAATATAATAATGAAAAAATAAGGCTTTTGTCTGTGAATTAGCTAAGAACAGAGAATATGTCTTACTCATCTTCCACTCCCTAGCTTTCCTTATAGAGCCTGAGCCAGTAAGTGCTCATTAATGTTTTTAAAAAAAGAAAAGGGAGATTTCTGAAGTTCAGCTAACTAGTAGGCAACCTGAGGATGTTGTGGTAATCCCCAAGTGAAAGGGGCAAGGAGGCACTTTAGGCATTGGATATCATGTGTAAAGCTTTGCAAGTGTGAAAAAGCAGGGTGTATTTAAGGATAGAGTGGAAGTTCCATAGATCTGGAGAGCTTTATATGCAAAGAGAATAGTGAGAGATAAGGCTAAATAGTTGGGCAGAAAATAAGCAAAAGAGTTTTTAATGAGAATGGAAAGATACATTGGACTGGAGGTCTAATAAAGTCAGGTAGACCAATTTAGGAAGCTATGACAATAATTAATCAAACCTTCACAATTATTTCCTAAACCTGTCATTACTATCCTTCAAACCCAAACCATCTTGTTTCTTTTGTATCACAAAGCTATTTCTCTTCTCCCTATGTAGTCCTCTTTCCATTCTGATATTCACACTCAATCTTAGCTGATATATTAATGTATTTGATTATGTACCTTAGGTAGCTATTGTTTTTTCACCTCTTTTCCCGAAATCTCCAACTTGGTGCCCAAAGTTGAAACAAGGAGAAAATGAATATGTAGAGGAAGTAGAAGAAAGATTCAAACCTAGGTCTGTCCACATTCTATCACTATGCTATATTGCATTTCTAACCAGGCATAATATTGGTTAATGATATTTTTAAAAATTCAAAGTCTAGAAAACATTCACATTGTTCCATGAACTTCAAAAATTACACATTTTTATTATTTTCTGGAGCATGTAAGTCCTACACTTTACTTTTGGATTTCCTTGATGTTATAATTTAATGGAAAAGGATAAGACAAGAATGCTATAATCTTTTATTTAATTTAGTGCTTTGCCTTTTTTTTTTTTACCCAGGAGCACTTTGCCTCAGACAGGAGCCCATGAAGTCTTAAGTACTTCCAAGATCTATAGCCCCCTTCTGAGAAAAGTGGCTCCAAAATGCTCTTTATGCATTAAAATGTCCACACCCATGCCAGATGTCCTACCCAAGCATTATTTTGATAGGGGAGGCCATTTTACTCTGAGGTGCTCACATTAAGCTGCCCAAGGGTATTGCTGCATTTTGGATGACTACAGACTAAGTTGGTGGAAAAACAGGAAAGACTAGCACTCAGAATATGTACTAACTGATATCAAACTGTATTACAAGGCCACTGTAATCAAAATAGCCTGGTGGTGGCATAAAGACAGGCACATAGACCAGTCAAACAGAATAGAGCTCAGAAATAAACCCAAGTCTCTAGGATCAATTAGTATTTGACAAAGAGGGAAGCAGCATAAATAGAATAAAAATAGCCTCTTCAACAAATGGTATTGGGGAATCTGGACAGCTACATGCAAAAAAATGAAACTTGATCACCAACTTACACCATACACAAAAATAAATTCAAAGTGGGTAAAAGACTTAAATATAAGTTGTGACACCATAAAAGTCTTTCAGGAGAACACAGGCAGGACCATCTCAGATATTCCATGCAGTGATATTTTCACTGACATGTACCCTAGAGCAAGGGGCATAAAGGAATAAACAAATGGGATCTCACCAAAATAAAAAGCTTCTGCATGGCTAAAGAAATCAACATTAAGATGAAAATACAACTAACTGTATGGGAAAACATATTTGCCAATGACACCCTGGGCAAGGGTTTGATCTCCAAAGTATATAAAGAACTCACATAACTCCACTCCAAGAAGACAAAAAACCCAATCAAAAATGGGGAAAGGACTTGAACAGACACTTCTCCAAGAGGACATACAAAGGGTCCAGAGACAAATGAAAACATGCTCAGCATTGTTAGCCATCAGAGAGATGCAAATTAAAACCATAATGAGATACCACTTCACATCAGTGAGAATGACCATCATAAAAAATAAAATCAACAAAAGTATTGGAGAGGATGTGGTGAAAAGAGAACCCTAGTACATTGTTGGTGGGATTGTGGATTAGTGCAGCCATTATGGAAAATGGTATTGAATTTCCTCAGAAAACCAAAAATGGAACTGCCTTTTGACCCACAATTCCACTGCTGGGATTATATCCTAAGAACCCTGGAACACCAATTCAAAAGAACCTGTGCACCCTAATGTTCATAGCAGCACAAATTACAATAGCAAGTGCTGGAAGCAACCTAAGTGCCCATTTGTAAGTGAGGAATCAAAAAAAAAACAAACTATGGTACATTTACACAATGGAATACTACACAGCAGAAAGAAAGAAGGAGCTCCTATCCTTTGTGACAGCATGGATGGAATTGTAGAGCATTATGGTAACTGAAATAAGTCAGGCAGTGAAAGACAAATACCATATGATCTCACCTCTAAATGAAACCTAATCAACAAAACAAAGAAGCAAGCAAAATATAACCAGATACATTGAAATTAAGAACAAATGGACAGTAACCAGAGAGGAGATGAGAGGGGATAATGGGGAGAAAAGTGGTAAAAGTTTTCATGAACAACTATAAAGGACATGGACAAAACCAAGGGGGGTGGAATTAGGGGAGGGAGGCTGGGATTGCTGGGGTTGGGGGAGAGCTAGGAAGAAAATGCAGACAACTGTACTTGAACAATAAAATTTTTAAAAAGGAAAAAAGAATATGTACTAAATATTATTAGCTATTTTGCCAATTTTCTGTCAGTTCTATTTTATATCTCAGACTAAAATGTTACTATGACCCAGAATGATCAGACAGATGGTCATTTTTCCTATTTCATTTTCCTGTGTATAGCTAGAAGAAGCCCACCATTGAAGGAAATCTCTGCTTGTGTATTCATTCCTTGCTATCCTATATCTTTCTATGTACTTCATATACACTATCACCTCCCTGTGAAAATCACATAGGTATTACCTTGCTTCCACAGATAAGTGAATGGTAGTTGAAAGACACTTGTGACCAGTTGCAACTATAGTTAGGTTGGGGTGAGAAGTTTCTTTACACAGTATATAGGTCTTAACCTTGGTCATTTAATCTCTAAATCTCAATTTTTTAAATCTTTGAAATGGAAATATTAATGGTACTTTGGTCATCGGAATGTTGTTAGCAACAAATGAGAAAACATGCATCAAGTGTGGGGAACATTATTTACTGACACTTAGATGCTTAATAAAATCTCATTATTATTTTGGAAGTTATAGGTACATGGATTATCTATTCTCAGACAACTTGTAAGCAATAGAACCATGATTATTCCTACTATTTCTTTTTTAGTACATCAACATTATCACCACAGTTTCATGGTAAGACTGTGCTATGAGGGTACTGAAAAGTACTCACAGTATTTTCATAATATTAAAATAAATAATAATTCAACTATCCAAAACTCTACAGCAATAAAAGCAATGTGACAAAAGCTACAGAATAACAATATAACTGCTTTAAAAAAGTTAACTAAATTAATGGTTGAAAGAATATTAAGTTATTTAAGAAAATATTGGAATGTCAATATACATAACTAACTTCTCAACATAGTGTCTTACAAAATAAGCTAATAACTCTCAATCTCTCTTTCACTCTGTCTCATCATAAAAATAGTACAGGGTTGCCTAGACTCAATCTGACATTTCTAAAGAAACATTTATTAGCATGGTGTGTGTTACAAATTTTTGTAGTTACTTTGTTTCTGTGCAAATAGCATTCAATAGACTCAGTTAAAAATAAGATATGAATAAATAAGTTTGTATGTATTTATACAATGGAATATTGTTTGTCCACAGAAAGGAATGAAGTACTGTTACATGCTACAACATGGATGAAACTTGGAAGAGTTTTGCTAAGTAAAATAAACCAGTATAAAAGACCACATATTATATGATTTCATTTATATATGCAAAAAGTCCAAAATAAACCAATTTATAGAGAAAGAAATTAGTTGTTTCTTAGAGCTGGAGGGAGGGTGAGGAGTGATTGCTAATGAGTACAAGAATTGATTTCAGAGTGATGAAAATGTTCTAAATTTAAATTGGGTTTATGGTTACACAACTCTAAAACCACTGAGTTGTACACTTTACGGTTATGAATTATAGGGTGTGTGAGTCATATTTTAATAGAAATGTTTTTAAGATCACAGGTAACATTTATATTCATCAGCTACTGCCATATAGTATTGCAAAATAATCTACCCCCAATCTCTCTAATTTACAACAATTAGCATTTATCTTGTTACTGGGAAGGCAGTTTGTCTTCAGTGGTTCTGCTTTAGACTTTATGTTAAATTTAGATCTATGCCACATTTAGCATATCTTGCAGTGCTGTTTTGGTGGAGGTGTTTCTTTCAGTCCATTTTTGTTTCAGAAAGTCCTTCCATTTTAATTGAGAACCCTGCTGGATAGAGTAGTCTTGGTTGAAGGCCTTTGCTTTCCACTGCTTGGAAAATCTTTTGTCATTACCTTCTGGCTTCTAGTGCTTCTGTTGAGAAATCAGCTGCTAGCCTTATTGGAGCTCCCTTGTATGTTACTTCTTGTTTCTCTGTTGCTGCTTTCAAGATTCTCTCTTCATCTTCAAAACTTGGCATTTTAATTATGATGTGTCTTGGAGTAGACCTCTTGGGGTTCATCTTGATGGGGATCCTGTGTGCTTCCTGAACTTGTGTGTTTTCTTTTCCTCTCCAGGTACAGAAAGTTTTCTGTCATTATTTTTTTCAAGCAGGGTTTCTACCCCTTGTTCCTTTTCTTCTCCTTCTGGTATTCCTATGATTCTAATCTTGTATTTCATGTTGTCATCCAGTTCACTTAAGGTATCTCCTTATTTTTGAGTCTTTTTTTCTGCTCTACCTGGGTTTTTCTTTCCAACTTGTCTTCCACCTCACTAATTCAGTCGGCTGCTTCATTCAGCCTCCTTGTTAATATTTGTAGTGTATTTTTTGTTTCAGAAACTATAATCTTCATTTTTCCTGGTTCTTGTTTATAGTGTCTATTTTCTTTTTCTTATTGTTGTAGTTCCCACACAGTTCCTTGTAGTTGTCTATGAGTTCCTTGAGCATCCTTATCACCATTCTTTGGAATTCTATATTTGACAGTTTGCTAGCTTCCACTTCATTTAGCTCCTTTAGTGGGAGTCTTCCACTCCTTTTGATTGAAGGTTATTCATTTGTCTCCCCATTTTAGGTGGTTCTTTTTGTTTGCTTCTCTGCTTCTTGATGCTCTATTTTGCTAGTTGTTTTCATAAGGTGAACTTATGTGGTAAGAATTCTGTGGGACTCAGTGGTATGATTTCTTTGATCTCGTTGTCTGGATGCTCTAAGGTTTCCCTTTCTTTTGTTTGTGTGGGCTCTCTTGTTGTACTTTGGATTTACCTGTTGGTTGCTCCTTTGTTGGTAGGTTCTCCCCTACAGTAGGTTTACTGGTATTCACAACTCTCACCTTGTCTTGTATGTTATCTTAGACAGGGAAAAAGCTAAATGGAGTGAGATAGTGGGAGAGTATTCTACGGGATTTATGCAGCAGTATTTTCAGTGATATGTCCCTTAGAGCAAGAGAAATAAAGGAAAGAATAAATAAAGGAAACTTCATAAAAATAAAAAAGTCTTCATTGCTACAGAAAACATCAGCAAAATAAAATGGAAACCAAATGTATGGGAAAATATATTTGCCAGTGATAAGTCAGAAAAGGGTCTATTGTGCAGTATATATGAAGAACTCACACAACTCCACTCCAGGAAGACAAACAATCCAATTAAAAAATGGACAAAGAACCTGATCAGACACTTCTCCAAGGAGGACATAGAGTCTTCCGAGAGACATATGAAAGGATGCTCAGCATCAACAGCCATCAGAGAGATGCTGTTGATTAAAATTAAAACCACAATGAGATACCACTTCACGCCTGTCAGAATGGTCATCATAACTAAATCAACAAACAAGTACTTGCAAGGTTGTGGAGGAAAGGGAACCTGAGTATACTATTGGTGGAAATGCAGACTGGTACAGCCATTGTGTGTGGAAAACAGTATGGAATTTCCTCAGAAAACTAAAAATGGAACTGCCTTTGGCTTGGCAATTCTAGTGCTGGGATTATACATTAAGATTCCTGAAATACCAATTCAAAAGAATCTATACACTCCAATGCTAATACCAGCACAATTTACAATAGCCATGTGTTGGAAGCAACCTAAGTGCCCATCAATAAATGAGTGGATCAAAAAATTATTGTACATTTATACAAAGGAATCCTATGCAACCAAAAGAAGGAAGGAGCTCCTACCCTTTGCAACAGCATGGTTGAATCTGGAAAGCATTATGGTAAGTGAAATAAACCAGGAAGTGAAAGACAAATACCATATGATCTCACCTATGAGTGGGACCCAATCAACAAAACAAACAAGCAAGCAAAATATAACCAGAGACATTGAAATAAAGAACAAATGGACAGTAACTTAAAGGGATAGGGAGAGAGGGATGATGGGGGGAAATAAGGGAAGAGTCATCAAGGAACATGTATGAAGGACATATGGAAAAACCAATGGGGTGTAGGATTGTGTGTGAGAGGAGGGGATGGGTGGGAGAGAGAGAGTAGAGGGGAGGAAATGGAGACAATTGTACTTGAAAAACAACAAAAGAAAATATTTTAGGTCTATGCCATATTTATTATTTTGAGGTCTAGGCTGGACCCTCACTAGCTATCTGGGATATGCTTTTTTCTTTTCCTTTAAAAGTTAGAAGTCCCCCCAATCCCAAATAAAAATAAAAATTATGCTTTTTAAGGGTAAACCTAAAACCATCAGACCATCACTACCAGTAAGATTGCATTAGCTACAGGAAGTTACTGGCCAAGTCTGGCATTAATAGAGGACATATTCTTCTCTCAGAAAGTAGAGACAAAGGAATAAATATTCACTTAAAATTAATTGAATCTACCACATTATTTAACAGTATTTTTGCAATAAAACTCTATATAATCGCTGATGTATAAATATATAATACATATATATCATAACATAACATAAATAATTTAGATATGTATTTATACGTATATAATGACTGCCAATCTGACTGCCTAAAACAATAAAACAATAAAGAAAATAAGTTTCATTATAAAGAATAAAAAGGACAATGATATAACTTTGCTTTATTAGTAAAGATGCCACATTGCCAAAAACTTGTCTAGAAAATGTTCTCCTGTCATTGGAATATTGTTCAGTTGAACTATGGATCAACATCAACTAAAACATCAAAATAGAGCCAACACACTTTGGAGTGTTGCAGGTGGTGCTTAGAATTGGAGCTTTTTAGAGTTCTCCACAGTGGTGGGGCCCTAAGGCCTAGCAGAGGGGCAGGTGGCATGTGAGGGCTGGCCTAGCCAGGAGCCAAACAGGATATTATCCTGATTTACAGAACTAGAAGTGCGGCACCACACTGATTTGAAAGCCATTCAGTGAAATCAGGAGAAGCCAGAACTTCTAGCCAATCTCTGTTTTCTCAAACTAAATGGATAATTCAAATCCAAATCTTTTCTCGACTTCAAAATTAATATTTGTTATTAACCAAGAGATCTCTGTATTTCCCTTAAAATATGTCTGTTTATGTCAGAAACAATCCAGAGTTCAAAATCTCAGAGGTTTAGGGCTTCCAGATTAGCTTGAATGTGACATAGCCATGAACATGGTATTGAGGAAGCTGCAACTGCTGAATCCCAAACCTCCCTGAAGAGGGACTTATTCAGCTAAGGACAACTCTACATCAAGGGCAAAGTTTCCTGCTTTCAGCAGCACAGAATTTCCACAAATGTCCTTAAAGCTAGCAAGTCCACAAGCTACAAAAATGCCCTCTCTGCAGCTATGCCTCACTGTGTAGGATGCAGATTTTTAACAAGTTTGTTGTCCAAATGCGAAGTGGTGATAAGGTTTCCAATCCTACAACTGGGTGGCTTACAAAATAAGGAACTGTCCTTTATGCTTTAACACTGTGGTCAAAATCCATCTCTCTTTGCCTCTGTTGAGTCCCAAGAGGACAGTCATCCACATAAAATTATATACAATTGGGCACAATCAGTAGATTCATTCAGGAGAGACCCAGCTCTGATATTGGCAAGCTCTCTAATGACTCCTGAACCATGAAGTAGGTGGTCATGGCAGGTCAGAGTTTATCATGGTAACAGAGTTTGAAGGGACTGACATTGAAGCTGACAGCAAGGTGGATAAATTATGGGGGAAGGACTTCATCCATGGAAGCCTTTATGTCTGGAATGCAGAGAACCTACCTGAATAGTTTCTTACACTGAAAGTAACGAAAAAAAATTCTTTGACTTTGCCAACAACTTTTCTTTCCTTTAATAAACAGTGTAAGCTGTTCAAAAATTCTATTCTGTTCTTTACATGAATACACTAAGGAAAAGATTGTGAATTCTAATAAAATCAAACAGTAAGATACTTGAACTTTTACAAAACTGCATTGCTTAATAAGTTTGAATGTTTATACAATTCACTGTAGATCTAGGTAATTTAGACTACTAATATATGGTACAGGCAAGTTATATTCAGCCATAAAGATACCTTGTGTGGCACCCCTGACCTTTGTAACAAACACTGTTATATGGAAAGACACCAACATAACATAACAAGAAACCATGATGTTTTTTTTTATAAAATTGAAAGAAGTACAGTCTGTACACTGAAATAAATGATTAACATATAACTGCAGAAGCATTCACAAATCCAAGTTATCACCTATATATACCTCCCACAAAAAGCTGAAAGATGATGTTCATGAAGGTAAATTAAAATTCTAAACTGTCTATTTCTCAGATGGAGGTTTTTCTTTCATTTTTAAACCATAAATTGGAAATATAAAAAAGAATATATAAAAATTTCTGCTCCGTGAAAGACAATGTCAAAAGAATGAGAAGATAAATCTCAGCTTTTGAGGAAATATTTGCAAAAGTCACCTCTGATTAAGGACTTTTACTCAAAATATTATACAAAGAGGTCTTAAAAAGTCAAAAACAACCCAATTAGAAAATGAGAAAAAGAAAACGAACCTGAAAAGGCATATCATCAAAGAAAATATACACATGGCAAATAAGTATATGAAAGATGTTCAACATTATATGTCATTATGGAACTGAAAATTAAAACAGCAATAAGATACCACTACACAACTATTAAAATGACCAAAACCCAAAACACTGACAACATCAAATGCTAGGGAGGATGTGGGGTAGCCAGAAACTTACTAGTTGCTGGTGATAATGAAAAATGGTGCAGACACTTTAGAAGACATTTTGACAGTTTCTTATAAAACTTCACATATTTTTACCATATGATCTAGAAATCACTTTCCTTGGTATTTACCCAAAGGAGTTCAAAATTTATGTCCATGTGAAACCTGTATGAAAATGTTTGTAGTGGCTTTGTTCATGATCGCCACAACTTGAAAACAACCAAGATATCTCTCAATAAGTGAACAGATATGCTATCTTACATCTAGACAATGGAATATTATTCAGCAGTAAAATAAATGAGCTACCAAGCCATGAGAAGACATGGAGAATATTTAAATGCATATTACTAAGTAAAAGAAGCCAATCTGCAAAGGCTAGATACTATATGAGTCCTACTTTATGACATTTGGGAGAAAGTGAAACTCTTGACTAGTTTAGATTAGTGATTTCCAGGAGTTAGAGGAAATGGTGGGTGAATAGTTAAAGCACAAAGGATTGCTAATTTAGTGAATCTATTTCATATGATAATATGGTGGTAGACACATGTCATATATAATTGTCAAAACCCACATAATATACAAAATCATGAGTGAACTCTCATGTGACTATGGACTCTAGGTGAAAATAAAGTGTCAGTGTTGGTTTGATTGTAACAAATGTATCACTGTGGTTCATCATGTTGTTAGTGAGGGAGATTGTACATGTGTGGGGTCATGGATATATGGGAACCATCCAATCTTTGCACTCAATTTTGCTGTGAATCTAAAACTGCTCTAAAAATGAAGTATATTAATTAAATGTATACATACACACTTGTATGCACTGGTATGCAAACATATAACAATTAATCCAGCCCCATTACTCACTTCCTAGCTTACAAAATTAAAAAACTAACATGAAAACTAAAAGCTCTTTTTTTATTCTTTATTTTATTGATTATGCTATTACAGTTGGCCCATTTTCCCCCTTCACTCCCCACCACCCTGCCCACCCCCTCCCACCCACATTCCCCCCTTAAGTTCATGTCCATGTGTCATAAGTTCTTTAGTGTCTACATGTCCCATACTATTCTTACCCTCCCCCTGTCTATTTTCTACCTACTGTCTATGCTACTTATTCTCTATATCTTTTCCCCATCCTTCCTCCTCCTACTTCCCTGTTGCTAACCCTCCATTTGATGACTTTTTTATACTGTTCATATTTTTAATCTTATTTTTCTTAGGTAAGTCCCTTTAACATTTCACATAGTAAGGGCTTGGTGATGATGAACTCTTTTAACGTGGCCTTGTCTGAGAAGCACTTTATCTGCCCTTCCATTCTAAATGAAAGCTCTGCTGGATAGAGCAATCTGGGATGTAGGCCCTTGCTTTTCATGACTTGGAATACTTCTTGCCAGCCCCTTCTTGCCTGTAAGGTCTCTTTTGAGAAATCAGCTGACAGTCTGATGGGAACCCCTCTGTAGGTTACTGTCTCCTTGTCTCTTGCTGCTTCTAGGATTCTCTCCTTCATTTTTACCTTGGCTAATGTAATTATGATGTGCCTTGGCGTGTTCCTCCTTGGGTGCAACCTCTTTGGGACTCTCTGAGCTTCCTGGACTTCCTGAAAGTCTATTTCCCTTGCCAGATTGGGGAAGTTCTCCTTTAATATCTGTTTAAATAAGTTCTCAATTTGTTGCTCTTCCTCTTCCCCTTCTGGTACCCCTATAATTCGGATGTTGGAACGTTTAAAGGTGTCCTGGAGGTCCCTAAGCCTCTCCTCAGTTTTTTGAATTCTTGTTTCTTCATTCTTTTCTGTTTGGTTGTTCCTTTCTCCCTTCTGGTCCACTCCATTGATTTGAGTCCCAGTTTTCTTCCCCTCACTATTGGTTCCCTCTGCATTTTCCTTCATTTCTCTTATTGTAGCCTGCATTTGTTCATCTAATTTATGTCCAAAGTCAACCAATTCTGTGAGCTTCCTGATCACCAGTGCTTTGAACTGTGCATCTGGTAATTCTGCTATCTCTTGGTCACTTAAAAAAATTGGTTCTGGGGCTTTCAAATATGTTTGAGCCATCTTTTTTATTTTCCTTTGGTTTGGTTGGGGCTGTTTTGTAAGGGCTGCGGAGCCTTAGGTATTCACCAGGGCGGGGCACCCCAGTCACTGGGTTGTGACGTATATGTGGGGGCGTGGTCTGAGAGGGAACAATGGTGCCTGCTCCGCTCCCTCTAGGACTCCAGTCCCCTCCACTGCCTCCCACAAGCAAACTACCTCCCCCCTGATGCTGGCTCCCGGGTGGGTGGGCTTCCCCGAGAAGTCTCCTGTGAGTCTGAGAGAGTCTCCCAGCCTCAGCTCCTAGACGGGGCTCTTAAGCTTTGAAATGCGGCAGTGCTGCCCGTTTTCACTTAGTTTGTGCACAAACGTGTGGCTGACTGCAGACAGCTAGCTGCCTTGAGTCCCTCACTGGGTCTGCTAGTCGCCTACCGAGCCTAGGGTCTACCACCGGTCCGTCCGCTGCCGTCTGCGCCCTGTGAGCCTGTGCCCGCCAGCCAGCGCTTCTTCCCGCCGGGATCCCGGACCCCTCTCCGCGGGCCTCCGACTCCACCACTCCTTACCGGTCTGGATGTACTGGAGTCAGACTTCCATTCAGTTCATTTCCCTCTGTTGTGGTTGTTTATTGTTTCTCAATTTTTGTTGTCTTTAGTTTTGGTTGTACGAGGAAGCACAATGCGACTGCCTATGCCTCCATCTTGGCCGGAACTCCCCAAAAGCTCCTTTTTATACTCTTTCCTTGACCTATTTCTCCAAATCTCATCCTTCTCCTTGAGGTAAATATTATAATGATTTTTGTTTTAATTCCAATACCTTTCTTCTCCTTGTTTGCTTGTATCCCTAATTAATATATTTTTTGATTTTATATGCTTTCAAATTTTATATAAATGGAATCATGCAGTAGGTATGATTTTTTTGCTATGAGAGTTATTTTTGTTTTGTTTTATTTTGTATTTTTCATTAAAGATTTCATTTATTTTCAGAGAGAGAGAAAGGGAGGGAGAAAGAAAGGAAGAAAAGCATCAATGTGTGGTTGCCTTTCAAGTGTCCCCCACTGGGAACTGGGCTTGCAACCCAGGCCTGTGTTCCAACCAGGAATCAAACCAGGAACCCTTTGATTCGCAGCCCGTACTCAATCCACTGAGCCACACCAGCCAGGGGCTGGGGTGTTTTTTGTTTGTTTGTTTTTTGGGATTTTTTTTTGCTTGAGCTTATAGTAATACAATTATTCCACGTTTGTACCTATAGCAGTGTATCATCTTTTTATAGCTGTATAATATTTCATTCCATAAAATAATATCCTCCTTGTACTTTTCCCCTCTCATATTCTCCTGTTTTTGGACATTTAGTTGTTACGCACTTCTCCTTTCCTTTCTACTTTTTTTTTTGTTATTATAAACTTTCTTTACATTTCTTGAAACAAGTATCAGAAATTTCTCTATGGAGAATTCAATAAGGTAGAAGTACAGAGGCCTATTTTATATATATATATCTTAACTTTGGCAAAACAGTGCCAATTTTTTTTTCTAAAATTATTGTAACACTTTATATTCCTACCAACAGTGCATAGAAGCTCTGGTTGTTTCATATCCTTGATAATATCAGATTTCTTTCTTTTTATTACCAGTTTAATGGGTTTAAATTAATATCACATTTATTGTGTACCTCCATGATTACTAATAAGGTTACTCTTTCATTTTTCACATAATTATTGGTTATTTATGTTCTTCTTCTATGAAATCCTTGTTTAGTTTGTTTCCTTATTTTTCATTACAATTTTTGTCCTTTCCTTATTGTGCCTTCTCCCAAGTTGTGACTTCTTATTTAACCTTCTTCATACTGTCTAAATTTTTGTGTAGTAAAATTTATCATTTTTGACATTTTCTTTTTTAAAGATTTTATTCATTTATTTTTAGACAGAGGGGAAGGGAAGGAGAAAGAGAGAGAGAGAAACATCAATGTCTGGTTGCTTCTCACATACCCTCTACTAGGGACCTGGCCTGCAACTCAGGCACGTGCCCTGACTAGGAATTGAACCAGTGACCCTTTGGTTCACAAGCCTTTCCCTCAATCCACTGAGCTACACCAGCCAGGGCCATTTATGTAATTTTCATTATTGGTATTTTATTTAAGAAATCCTTCCATATAACAAGATAATAAAATATTCTTCTATCCTATTAAAGTTTTAAAATTTTGCTTTTTATGTTTTTTTAATCAATCTAAAACTTATTTTATGCAAGGATATAGCGTATGTTTTCCTGCATGGGTAGTCGATTATGTAAGCATAATTTATTGGATATTTCATACTTTACCCTTTGATCCATAATACCAGCCCTATCAATCATTTCCAAATATATGATTATCTGTTCTTGGAAAATGTTTACTGCTTTATAAAACTATTTCTCTATCCCTAAACAAATACTTTACTATCCTATTGACAATAGCTTTATTATAATCTTTATATCTGTTAATACAAGACTTCCACAACCCCTTTTCTTTTCCATGAGTTGTTTTGGCTGTGGCTGCATTTTTTCTCTACATGTAAATTTGCATTAGTCAAGGTTTTCCAGAGATGCAGAGACACAGAACCAATACTATATAGATAGATGATAGATACACACATACAAAAATAAACTGTATATCTAAATAAATGTATAATTAAGAATTGGCTCACATGATTTATGGAGTCTGAGAAGTCCCACAATCTTCCATTTGCAAGCTGGAAACACAGGAATGTCAGGGTGGTAATTCTAGTTTGAGTCTGAAGGCCTAAGTATCAGGAAAGCCAGTGGGGTTTATCCCAGTCTGAGGGCAGAAGAAGACTGATGTGTCAGCTCAAGCAGTTATGAAAATATCGATAATTCTGTCCTTCACCTTTGTGATCTATTTAAAAAGACCCTCAAGGGATTGTATGATTCCCATTTATATTGGGGACAGTAATCTGCTTTACTCAGTCTACCAATTCAGGTGTTAATCTTTCCCAACAACACTCTTAGAGTCACACCCAGAAATAATGTTTAACCAAATAGTTGAGCACTCTGTGGTCCTGTCAAGTTGACATATAAAATTAATCATCATGGAATCTTAGAATCAAATCTTCAAATTAGGAAATCTTATGTTGTTTGACAGAATGGATAGACCCGGGGGTTACTATGTTAAGTATTGTAAAATAAGCCAATCAGAGAAAGAAAATACCATATGATCTCAGTTGTGTGTGGAATCTAATGAACAATATAAACTGACAAAATAGAAACTGATATAGACACATGAGACAGACTAACAGCTGTCAGAGGGGAGGGGAAGGAGGGACTGGAAGAAAGAAGGTGAAGGAATTAGCCAAAGAACATATGTGCATCACCCATAGACACAGACAGCAGTGTGGTGATGGCCAGAGGGAAGGGGGAGCAGGGGCTGGGTAGAGGTGGGAGAAGGGGAGGAAATGGGGATATCTGTAATAATGTAAACAATAAAAATAAAGTTAAAAAAATAAAAATTACAAAATCCTCAAATTATATACACACAAACACTCCTTTGAATTTTGATTGGAACTGCATCAAATCTAAAGGTAGATGTAGAAATAATGGCATCTACAGGTGGGACAAAAGTAGATTTACAGTTATGAGTATATGAAATGAAGTTTAGTTTATTTTTGTATTTTTATTAATTATTGTTTTACTTTCAATAGAAACAAATGTAAACCTATTTTTGCCCAACCCTGTAGATGATATTAAGCTTTTCTACACATTTTATTTCCTTTAAGAGCTTTATTTAGAACTAATTTACTCAAATTATGATAAAATAGTATAATGCACATGATACCTGTTCTCTGAAATTCAGGACTTGTTTTTATGACCTAGTACATGGTCATTTTTTGTTGCTTTTCCTGTGTGATTGAAAATAATGTGCATTATACAATTGCTGAGTCAATTATGTCAAGATTGTTAATTATGCTATTCAAATACACACATTGATTTTCTTGTTTGTCAGCTTAGATATACTGGCTTTCATTCAGTTAATATTTGTCTAATATATCTTTTCTTATTTATTAATTTTAACTTTCCTGTGTCATGATGTTTCTCATATGTCTTTCTAAATAGCATAAAGATGCATTTTATTTTTTAAGCAATTAGACCATTTTTACTACATCTTTTAATCCATTTAAATTTACCATGATCGCAGGTATAATTAGGATTTATTTCTACCACCTTTGTTACAGGTTTCTAATTATCCTGCTTTTTCTATTGGTGTTTTCTTTATTGTCTTATTTTGGATTGATTGTGACATTTTGGGTCCCACTTCACATTTTTCCAAAATGTTAACATGCATCTCAACAAAATTCAATGTCAATCAACTTCTTCATCCACCTCCACACAATGCAAGGACTTTAGAACACTTAACTTATATAACTCCCTTCAGAATGGTGGTATATATGTAGATTTTAGATCTACTTTCACGTTGCTAACCAACATAAATTGGACGTTTTTATTAATGCTTGTGCAGTCAATGTCTGTTTAGATATGCCCACAAATTCCCCAATTTCTTGACTCATCATTCCTATCGGCACCTCACTACCTCTTTCTGAGAAGATGTTCCTTTGGCCTGAAGTACAACCTTCTGAATCTCCTCTGATGGAGTTCTGGTGCTGGTAAAGTATCTCAGTTTTTGGTGTTCTGAAAACATCAATTTTATGGTCTCATTTCTTTGTCATGCTTTCAGTCTCATATCCCTCTCTAAAACATAAATATTGTAAATATTTTATAGCTTACATTTGATAATTCGAATCACTGCACTCTGGATTAGGTTGTATTCTGCTGCTTATTGTTTTTGCTAAACAGATGGGTAAATAAAATAAATGAGTGGAAAAGGAGGTCACATTATATTGCTTACAGGCATGAATTTAGATCGGTTAACCTTGTTAATCATATTAATCTTGACTCTCAGAATTAGGCACAATCACCCAGCCAGTGTCAGGACATGCTGAACTGCGAGAGAACTCATGAATCAGAAGAATGAGCCCTTGGATGAGCAGAACAAAAGACCTGCTTCCTGAAAGCAAGTCATTTCCATGAGAAGAGGGGGTTGCTGAGCTAAGTGTGCCTCAAATTTCTCACCAAATATTTCAATCAGAGAAATTACTCAATTAACCCTTCTCCCCAGTTAAGTGGAAATACAGGGACATAAAGGTATCATTAGTGTAATTCCAGTGAAGATCTCTTAACCTAGCCGTAAACATTTGCAGTGGGAAGACATGTTGACTCTGGAAGTATTTTGTGTTTGTACTAGTTTGCTAGGGCTGCTGTACCAAACTACCAAAAATCTTGGTGGCTTAAACAATAACTATTGCCCTGGCCAGTGTGGATTAGTTGGTTGGGCATTGTCCTTTCAAAGTGAAAGGCAGATGGTTTGATTCCTGGTCAGGGCACATGCTTAAGTTGTGGGTTTGGTCTCCGGTCAGGGCATGTACAAGAGGCAACCAATTGTTTCACATCGACTTTTCTCCCCCTCTATTTCTCCCTCATTACCCCTCTCTCTAAAAATAAATTTAAAAAACTTTAAAAAACAGTAATTATTATCATATAGTTCTGGAAGTTAGAAGTCCAAAATCAAGATGACTGCTGAGTTGGTTTGTTCTGAGACCCATGAGGGAAAATCTGTTCCATGTCTCTCCTGGATTCTGGTAGTTTGCTGGCAATGTTTGGCACTCCTTGTAGATGGCACCATCCCTGTGTTTTAACATTGCCTCTCTCTATTCACATGAAGTTTTTTTTTATTTATAAAGACCCCATTCTTATTGGATTAGGGACCCACTTCACTTCAGTATGACCTCATTTTAGTTAATTACATCTGCAATGACCAGGTTTCTAAATAAAGTCATATTCTGAAGAACTGAGAGTTAGGGCTTAAGCAAATGAATGTGGGGGTTTAGAGACATGATTCAACCCAAACAGTGTCCTTACATGCTTTGTAAGTTTTGACTATAAGTGTATACACCTTGAAACTTCATCTGTAGAAAAACTTTGAGGCCTGGATTAATGATGCATTTCTCTAGAGAGGGGTTGAGCTTCATCTTGCTAAGTGCCTGGAGTACATCCAACCTGTAACTATTATATAATAAATTCTCACTGGGAGGTTTTTCAGTCTGTATATGCAGTATGAATTCAGACTCCAAACTTGCACAAGGTCCAGCTTGGGTTTAAAAATTGTAAAACTTTTGTTTTCTGTTCAACCCTGTGCTGAGTTGAAGATAGGCAAGTTTCCTTTCTGTTCTTTTCTGTGAGGTGGGATTTTTTTAGCTCACTCTTACAATGAAGGTCTTAAACTCTAAGAATGATGTCTACGCTTTTTGCAAGGGTCTCCGACAAATTTCTCCTCCCTTCATGGTTGTTAGGCTTTGTATCCAAGCCTCTGAACCAAGTGGTCTTAAACATTGATGCTCAAGGTCACCAGGATTTACAAATGTGTCCAGGGTGAAAGCTAGTTTTTGTACTTAGATTTTTGGTTTACTTTTACTTGGAGTTTTTAAGGGGTTTTATTTCTTTCTTCTCTTTTTTGCCAACAAAATATATGCAAATAAAAATAATTTGTGAAATGTATTTTATCCAACATTTTCAGTTGTTTTGCTGAAAATAATTATTCATGTTATCTAGCTTATTTTACCACCCAAAAGAAATGTCCACATGAGTTCTTTAGAGGAAAATCTGCATCCAAAAATCAGTATTTAATACTTATTGACTGTTTACTAATGCACACTAATATTATACTAAATTCTTCACATGAATTGCCTCAATTAATATTCATCAAACCTACATAAGGTAAGTACTCAGTTATTAAATATAGAAATTTAGTCTTAGAACAAACAAGATACTTGGCCAAGATCATAGAGATAGAAATTGATAGAGATGAAATTAAAGTTCATCTTTGCCAATTTTGTGCTCTCAAACACTATATTTCCCAAGTTAAAATGTTATTGAAATAAGTATGCATTGATTATGTGCATGGATTTAATAAAGACACTGTGATAGCTGATACAGTTATTGCTTTATCTATTATTGCACCCCAGTGCCAATCATGGTGTCTTGGACATAATAGGAGTTTAATATATGTGTTGAGCAAATTAAAAAGCAAAGGCAGATATTTCATAGGGACTGTTATTTATATATTTTGAGTCAGATTACCTGCTGGTAATGGGCTGAAAATTTGATAGTATCAAGCCTTTTGGCAGATTTTTGGGGCTCAGTGTTTCTAATGGTTTCATTTTAAATTATCTGCTCTTTACTTTTTATATTTTAGTTTTACTTGAATTTACTGAGGTGACATTGGTTAATAAAATAGGTTTCAGGTATATAATTATGTAATATGTTATCTGTATATTGTATTGTGTTCTTATAACCCTAAATCAAATCTCCTTCCATCAGCATTTATCACCCCTTTGCTCTCTTTTACCTCCCCAACAGCCTCTTTCCTCTGTTAATCACCATTTTGTTGTCTATCTCTATTGGTTTTTTTGTTTAATCACTTTACCTTTTCACCTAGCCCCCCAAACCCTTCCTCTCTGACAGCTATCAGTATGTTCTCTGTATCTATGAGTCCATTTCTATTTTGTTAGTTTGCTTTGTTCATTCAATTCTACACATGTATGGAATCATATGATACTTGTCTTTCTCTGACTGGCTTATTTCACTTAGCATGATGCTCTCCAGATCCATCCATTAAGTTACAAAGGGTAAGATTTCTTTTGTTTTTATGACCAAATTGCATTCCATTGCATAAATATACCACAGGTCTTTTATCAACATTGTTCTGGGGAGAGAATAATATTTTCCTCAATGTATCTCCAGCAGGTAGCATGGCATCTAACATATATGGTATGAATAAAGCAATGACTAGATTTAATAAAACTAGTTAGAATGTATCTGAAAAAAAAACTTCATGCTAATAGTTTTTACATGGTTTCAACCCCCCATCTAAAAACAAGTTCTTTTTAAACTAAAGTCTATTTATTCTCTTTGAGGCAGTCTTTAGAAGATGATCTTAGGTAAAATGAAAATTTTACAATACTTTAAAATTGTGTAGATATTTAGTTTCCAAATAACTTTCCATTATTGTTTTTTTTCTTCATCAACCCTCTGTGTAAGCCTGGCCAGAATGCTTTTAGTCTTGTCTTATAGTTTAGGAAACTGAGGGCCAGATCATGTGCTCAGAAAGTATTATAGCCAGGAGTTGGTCTCTTGCCTTCTAGCATCTAGCCCAGAGGTTTCCACTCTGTTCTTATGATTAAACTATCATTGGAAGAGGGAAACTTCAGTAATTTGAATCATGTTAAATTTAAGTAAATGATCATTGGATGATGTGATTATTTAGCTTGAGTGTAATCACTAAGAAAGCTTGTTTAAATTTTAGACTATTAGGCTACATCCTCGAAGATTCTGATTTAGAAAGTCAAGGGTGGAACCTCCGGACAGTATACTGTTTTATGGTATATTCATAAAACAAGACATAAGGTCTCAAGAATGGTCTCGTGAGTGATATGTACCCTGACCAGGGATCAAACCTGCAACTGTTTGGTGTACAAGATGATGCTCCAACCAACTAAGCCACCTAGCCAGGGAGGTATCTGTATATTTTGAGAAGAATAGAAAGAAAAGGAATGTCAGGAGGGTTGGTGGCACTGAAAAAGCCAAGCAGATGAGGGACATAAAAGTGAAATCCAAGGTGCATGTTGTGGCAGCCTCTGGCCAGCAAAGTCTGCCTGTTGTGACTGAAGACAAAAACAAATGCACAGGCTACAGCAATCCTGTGGAGAAAAAGGGACAGCGTGACCACTCTCTCAAGGGGAGAGTGCCTCTGAGTGCCTTGACCACTCTCTCAAGATGAGAGTGCACCAACCCTTGCCTAGACAGGCTTTTATTATTTTTCTCAGGTTTTACATCAGAAAAAGGACTCATTATCTATTACATAGAATATTGTTGTCTACATTTTAGGTACAATCAAAGAAATAAAAAATAACACCTACAGAAGGGAAAGGTAGCAAGCTGATTAGCTCCATCCTTAGGAAAATTTACACAGGCTTTGGAAACTACCTGGAAGATAGGCAATAAACATCTACTGTTTCAGACCAGGGTGAGGGAGTTTTAGCAAGAGCAAGCCATATCAATCAGTATGCATTTTCTAGACCTGATTCCCACAGGGAAACCTGGTTTGAGGGTCTGCTCCTGCCCACCACTTCGCTTCTGTAGGTTTTCCATACAGAGCTGAGTCACATTTGCCAGACCAAAACAAACCAGTTCCCTAGATAAGGTGATGTTTGAATTCCCTTTAGTCTTTTTTTAAAGAAATTATGAGAACATATTTTGTTAAGTGCACAACATTTGCTGCAAGTTTCCAAGGCATTTTGTATTGGAAAAAGAACAATGTTGATACAGTCCCATATCTAGCATTGACATGTGTTCTTTTTCTTCCAAACAAGCCATTACTTTCTATTTTTTCCCTTTCTATTTTCTAAACCAGGTAACAATTTGCTTGTTTTTTAATTGTTCAATTGTTCTCATACCAACATGGCAAATGTAACTTCAGCAAAAGCCAAACCTGAAAATCCCTTTTCTTTCTTCCTGTAAATCCACACAGAACTGAATTTGGAGATCTTTATAAAGTTTGTTTCTGAGTTTGCATTATGCATTTATTTCTAAAGTTATCAGTTTACTATTTCCCAAGATTAGGAGAGAATAGGGATTTACTTTCAGCTACTTGTAATATTCTGAATATTCTGAGATAAATATTGTACATGGAGGCAGAACATGTAGTGTTTTAGATATCAAAATTTACCTGTGAAGTAGTATTTGTCCTGCATATCCTATTTTGTCATTGGTTTCTATATTAAATTGTCAACATTTTCCCCAAAATAGGATTTTTCTTCCAAGCCTTGATAAAATCACTAGAAAGAAAACAACCATACCTTTAAAAATCACACTTAAAGAACAAATATTTAATAGGTTAATAAGTCAAAATAAGTCACAACATATGAATGTAAAGCAGCAGAGTTTTTTTTTTCATGTATACAAAACAACTTAAAGCTCTAAAGAAGAAAAAAATTAAGAGTTTAAGGGTACAGAATTCACTGAACTAGAATGTCAAGAGTTTATGTCCACCTTCCATTATCTTATTCAACTCCCTCACTTATACTCTGTAACAGCAGAACATTATTTGGAGTGATCAAGCATTAATAGGAGCTGAGAGGGGAAGTAGATAAGTATTTCAAGGTTACTGTTTGACAGGTGTTATGCTCAGAATATTTTATTTCATTCCAATAAAGTCTTATAAGATTTTGTCCAATTTACAAATCAGTAAATGAGTCTCAGATGTTAAGCAACTTGTTTACAGTCACGCATCTAGCAAATGGCAGATTAAAGCCAGATATGTCTGATTTCAAAGTGTATGCTTTCCAGTGAGTTTAATAGGTCCCCAAACTTTTTAGGTATGATAACAATTTCCCCCAACTGTTAATTATTTTATTATATAATAAGAACAAAGAGGGCCTAGAATGTTAGCCTACTGCATCTTCTTATTTTCAGTCTAACTCTCAAACATTATACCTTGTAAAATTTCTATGTTCAGTTTCAAAGCTGAAAAAGAGTATTTGAAATGAATGGCACTTAACACAGCTTTCAGATAATATGGTTTGAGTTACTGTACATTGGACAATGAAAATTTAACTTGTAAAATATTCTTCTTTATGTATCAGTGTAATGTGGAAAGGCAAAACTCAATTTTAAAAAAGAAAAATATATTTCTGGTAAAAACCTACACACACAGAGTATTAATAAGCTTTGGAAGGCATGCTTTTTGGATGTATCTTGGTGTGAGAGCTTCTCTAGCTGTCAAGCCTGAAGATTCAAATTTGAGGATTCATCAACATGCAGATCATATTTAAAGCCATGAAACAGGATGGATCACCTCAGCATAAGATGTTAATAAAGAAGTAGACAGAAGACAGAGTCCTGAAACAGAAACTCATGATAATTCATTTATAATGTTCCAGATTTATCAGACTGTTTCCCTAACACAGACATAATGATAGTAGCTGTACTTTTAGTATCTGGTTAAATGTTAGACATTGTGCATACTTATTAACATCACTGGTAAAAGTGAGGTTACTAATAGGTAAAAAGTCTTGGAAAGGGCTGTTGGGAAACATTTAGTGTCACACAGAAACAATATAACACTCATTTTACACAACACTGGGGCATAGTAGTTCCCAGCTTTATCTGTGGCACCAAGTTACTTGGATTTGAACCCCAAATTCGCTATATCTAACAAGTATTACTGGGCAAATTACTTAATTTTGGTTTCCTTCAGTTTCTTTGTTTATATAATAATGGTATCTGCTTACTAAGGTTTTTATAAGGTCTAAATGATATAAAATATGCAAAACATATGGGAGGTCAATAAATGTTCACAAGTATTATGTGAGAATTGGGTAACTCTGAATGGATCCTAGCAGTTTTCTTTTTCAAGCATCCCACCCTTCAGGGATCCTCTCTAGGGGCTCACCACTTCACAAGGCAGCCATTTCTATATTGACAAGTTCTCAGTGACGATCACTTCTTCACTTTGGTCATCATTTTGCACTCCGAAGAGCTGCAGAATAAGCTTCCTCTTCTATATGATGAGTCTTTAAACCCTTGAAGCAGCTTCCATGTGCTCTCTCATCTTATCTTCATTGGGCAAAGGACACCCTGCTCCTTAAAGTGTTCTGTGGACAAAATAAATTTCAGACTTCCTAATCTGCAGATATTATCACTTACCAAAGTTCTTTTTAAAATTTGTCCTTTAAAATATGTACATCAAGACACCCAAAGAGCTTGTTATAGTGCAAATGTAACCTACATCTAATGGGAGCTGAGAGGGACAAAGCAAAACAAGGCCATTATGTGTTTGTGAGGCTTTTAGGCTTGACAACTGTTAAAATCATAAAAGCAAAGTAGTTTAATTATTCTTCTAAGTGCAAAGCTAAAGTAACTTCTCTAAAATGTTTTCCTAACTTGAGCAGAACTCACCTGGCCTTTCAATAGGCACACCTATTTATAAATAAATGGTATCAACATGTGGGTCACAACATATATATGAGAATTATTCTTTCAATTTTGGAGTGGCTTTTCATTAAATGTATCCTAGGTGGACACATGTGAAGAGTCATAATCCATTATTTATTTTGTGCATTTCTATAGGGCCTGTTGCCATAGTAACCAACTCAGACTGAGATATGAGACAATAAAAAAAAGCTGAGAAAGATCACAGTACTAGCTGATACCTTGAATCGTGATTATTGTTCTATGATGAAAGTGACAGTTGATGTTCTACTGAAACAAATGATGAATCAAGATTATAAAGGCCTGTGGAAAAACATATTGTAAGGAAAATCTACTGAGCTGCATATGAGAAAACCTCAGTTCAACGACTGGCCGTGTGGTTCACTAGCTGTGCAACCTGCTATATTGTTTAAACTGATACTTAGTCCTCATATTTAAAGACCTGAAATAATATCTGCTGCACATCTAGTGTCACTAAGAAAAGCAAATGAAAGTTCTTCAAGCAGCTTTCTGTATGGTTGGGCAAAAATGAATATTCTGAAATATATTCACCTGCATTATTGTGCTTCATTTTAAGAGTACCTTTTTATAAAATGAGACAAAAAAATAGGCCTGAGTTTACAAAATTGTTGCATTATCACACATTTATCACTCCTTAATAGTACAAGGTGGAACACAAAAAAAATGGGATTTATTTATAAAAAATTGTGTATTTATTCTTACATCTTTAAACTTCAGTCACCTTCAAAGTACTCTCCATTTGATGCAATACACCTATTGAGATGTTTTTTCCACTGCTCAAAAGGCTTTGAACTCCTCGATTTTGATGCCTTTTAGTGCTTCTGTCATTTTTCTTGTTTCACTTCTTCCACATCAGCAAAACGTTTCCATTTGAGGACGTTTTTAATCCAGGGAAACAAGTGAAAAGGGTTGCTCAGGGAAAGATTGGGCAGATAGGGAGGGTGGGACATGGGGGTCATTCTGTTTTGGGTCAAAAACTGCTCAGCACAGTGTGGGCAGGTGTGCTCATAAATCACCCATGGTGGACTTAGGAAGATGGCAGCCAAGTAGGTGGAAGCTAAGTCCACTCACTCTTCCTCCCAACTTGGACACTTGGCTAATGTTCTAAAAAATAAAGTGTATATTCAGTATAATCTTAGATGATACAAAGTTTGGAAGCCAAAGAGAACAGAAGATGCTTCATTACAGGTGGTGAGGAGATTTTACAGGTGGAAGGGGAAATACCCTGTGTATGGGCATCTGCAGCTGTGAAGAGCCTGGTCAGAGGTCACAGCTCTGTGGCTGACTCCCCCACCCCAGGGAAGGGAACCCCCAGATCCAGGCCCAGAGCAACTTGGATACACAAATTTGGGGAGATCCAGGCTACACATATACACAGCAAGCAGCATGCCCATAGCTGCAGTGGCAAACACCCACTATGAGAGTGTCAGAGAGATACAGGCATTCTATCTATACCTGGGTTGGGAGGAGGAGGCTGGACACAGCCAGCTGTGACTGTGAGAGATTCTTAACTTTTTGGAGAGGTAGTATGTATGGAAAGCTTAACAGTGTCTCAGTGCTGCAGTGGGAGTACCCAGAGAGACTTTTTAAAACGGGAGCTGAAATTTCTGGGTAGGAACCTCACACATAGCTGACCTGTCAGCAAGGGGAAAGGTTTGAGGGTGTGGTTTGCTCCCATTCAGTGCAACTTGCAGATTGATCAGAGAAGTGCATAATGAGGGGATTTCTTCACCCCAGCCCAGTGCAGCTAGCAAGGCAGAGGCTGCACAGAGTGCAGAATTCAGGGCTCTGTCTGCTGTGACAGCAGTGGGCTGGGAACTGGAAGGGCAAGAGGAAAACACCTGAGATTATTTAAAGCTGGACAGGGCCTCCTCTCCAGTAGGATATCAAACCTCTGGGAAGGGAAGGTCAAAACCAGCCCCCACCTCCTGCAGGATTGAAAGCACCACCAATAGAAGAAGATCTGCAAAACAGACAGGTAACACTCAAGAACTCACTGCAGAATGCATTTCCACAAGAGAAAGACACCTAGATGAATGTCTAAAGGGCCCATTTTGAACTTTTCTCGGGGGGCAAAATACACTGATTCCTGGGGCCCTGTTTCACTGAGGCCAGCAAAGCAGGGAGACCAGGAATTTGTGCAGCAAGGGCAGTAAGGGCCCCGCCCGGCATTGGCCCACAGGCAGAGCTCCTGTGAATACCAAACAGGAAAAGCTGACCCTCTTATACAGATTGACCCCTCCCTTGAAACAGCTAATTCATCTGAAAATATACATTATTGCAAATAAGCTGGGAGAGACCAAGATCAGTGGTCCAGGGGTAAGAGAAACACAACCACAATTTTCCCAGAAGAATTCACAGTGCCTCCCAAGGGAGACCCAGGGTTCCACCTTTCTGAACACAACAGGAGCTCCCTCTAGAGGCAGGTGAAAGTGATACAGGCAGTGTTTCCAGAATTTGGGTGCCCCACCCCAGGACCTTAAGCTGATAAAGAAAACAGAGACAGATGCAGAAAGAGAAGGTGACCACCAAAATTCTCAGATGAATTTCAACTCATTCTTCTTCAGATTTTGTGTTTTTTCTTCCTTTCACACAGCCTTTTAATATTTCTTCTTTTGTTTCAATAGTATTCCAACTAATTTACTATTTTATTCTTTAAATTTATATTTTATATTATTTTTATTTCAATTCTCATATTGTATCCTATCCTTGTCTCACTCCATTTTGCCTTCTTCCTGCCCTTTCTTATTTTTGTTGTAAATTTTATTTTTCCCCAGGCTATGCTTTGCTCATATTCCATAATCTTACTATTTCTCCTCCCTCTGTCCTCTCAAAAGCATTCTTCATTCCAGTCAGCTCACATTCTTTTTCTCTCTTTTATAATTCTTTTTATTTTCTTTCTACCTTTAAAAATGTGGCTTGCTTGGCATGGATAATGTGGTTATTGGTGTTCTTCTTCATTGGTATTCCTATTTGTTCACTATTTTATTTTATTTCAAATATCATAGGTTATTCTCATAGGTTGCTGATTTGAGTTAGGAACTTTATTTTTTCTGGATTTCCTGCCAAGATGAAGGAGTAGGTAGATATATTTTGCCTCATTGCACAACCAAAAGAAGGACAGCAACAAATTTAAAAACAAAAACTAACCAGAACTGCCAGAAAATGGAACTGTATGAAAGTCAGATAACCAAGGAGTTAAAGAAAAATATTCACACAGACTGGTAGCAGGGATGATACAGGCAGCAGGGATGGAGACTCTTGGTAAGTCAGTGGCTGGAGGACTGGGGAAGGTGAGGCAGCAGATGGTAGATTGGGCAAGGTGGTGGCTGGTGGACTGGGTGACCGCACATTTGCTTGCAGATCAACCAGGAGGAATAGCTGGGGGGCAAGACAGACTATGCAACCCAAGATTCCAGTGTGGGGAAATAAAGCCTCAAAACCTCTGACTGAAAAAAACTGTGGGGGTTGTGGTGGTGGAAGAAAGTCCCAGCCTCACAGGAGAGATCATTGGAGATACCCCCAGGATCTGAGAATGTGCACAAACCCACCCACCCAGGAATCCGCACCAGAAGGGCCTAATTCACTTGTGAGTAACAGAGGAAGTGACTGAAAGCCAGCAGAGAGCTGAGCAACTGGCATTGTTCCCTCTTAGAACCCTCCCTCATGTTACCACAATGCAGTGATGTGGGTTGTCCTGCCCTTGTGAATACCTAAGGCTCTGCCCCTTACTACATAACAGGCATGCCCATACAAAAAAATATGGCCCAAATGAAAGAACAGATCAAAGCTCCAGAAAAAATACAACTAAGAGATGAAGAGGTAGCCAACCTATCGGATGTACAGTTCAAAACACTGGTTATTGAGATGTTCACTGAAGTGGTGGAGTATTGTCACAAAATAGAGAAAGAAGTGAAGGCTATGCAAAGTGAAATAAAGGAAAATGTACAGGGAACCAACAGTAGCCAGAAGGAAACTGGGACTCAAATCAATGGTTTGGAGCAGAAGGAAGAAATAAACATTCAACCAGCAAAGAATGAAGGAACAAGAATTCCAAAAAATGAGAAGAGGCTTAGGAACCTCTGGGACAACTTAAAATGTTTCAATATCTAAATCATAGGAGCATCAGGAGAAGAGGAAAAGCAAGAAATGGCAAACTTATTTGAATACATAATAAAGGAGAACTTCCCTTATCTGACAAAGGAAATATATGTCCAAGAAGCTTAGAGAGCCCCAAAAAAGTTTTACCCAAGGAAACACACACCAAGGCACATCATAATTACATCACCCAAGATTAAAGATAAGGAGGGAATCTTAAAAGCAGCAAGAGAAAAGGAGACAGTTATCTACAAAAGAGTTCTCATGAGACTATCAGCTGATTTTTCAAAAGAAACTGTGCAGGCAAGAAGGGCCTGGAAGGAAGTATTCCAAGTCATGAAAGGCAAGGACCTACATCCAAGATTATTCTATCCAGCAGAGCTATCATTTAGAATAGAAGGGCAGATAAAATGCTTCACAGATTAAGGTCAATTTAAAGGAGTTCATCATCACCAAGCCTTCATTATAAGTAATGTTAAACTGACTTATCTAAGAAAAAGAAATTGATCAAAACTATGAACAGTAGAATGACAACAAACTCACAACTATCAACAACTGGACCTAAAACAAAACCAAAATGACCTAAGCAAACAAGTGGAACAGGAACAGAATCAGAAATGGAGATCACATGGAAGGTTATCAGCAGTGAAGGGGAGGGGACAGAATAGGGGAAAAGTTATAGTGAGTAAGAAGCATAAGTAATAGGTACAAAATAGACAGGTGGAGGTTAAGATTAGTACAGAAAATGGACAAGCCAAAGAACTTATATGTATTACTTATGGACATGAACTAAGGTGGGGGAATGCTGATGGAAGGGAGATTGCAGGGAAGAGGGGAATAAATGGGAGGAAAATATAGGACAACTGGAATAGCATAATCATTAAAATATATAAAAAAGGAATTTTACTTTTTTCCTTTCTTAGCCTGGATACTAATCTTACTAGTATTATTTTTCCTCCCCCATTCTCTCAAAATGATTTTGTTTTACTGTATATCTCTCATATTTTTTTCATCATTTGTATAATATTCTTATTGTCTGTCTACCTTTATTAATCTTTGCACAGGTATTGTTGTTATTGTTGTTATGGTTTCTCTTCAATTTTACTCCACTTGGTTCAGTAACTTTTTTATTTTGTTTTAGACCTCATAATATACTCTTCCATTTTCTTATTCCATTTTGCCATTGCCTTTCCCTGTTTACCTATGTTTTAAATTTTATTATCTCCCTTTCTTTGCCTTGTTTCTAGTCCTTACTCCTATTATTTCTCCTCCCTTTTTCCACTCAAAATCTTTTTTTCTCTCCTTTAGTTATCTCATATTGCCTTTTCCTATTTTATATTATTTGCTATTTCTCTTCACCTTTAATTTTTAAAAGACTTTATTTATTTATTTTTAGAAAGAGGGCAATTGAGGGAGAAAGATAGGGAGAGAAACATCAGTGTGTGGTTGCCTTTTGCATGCCCCCTACTAGGAACTAGGCCTGAAACCCAGGCACATGTCCTGACTGGGAATAGAAATGATGACCCTTTGATTCACAGGCTGGTATTCAATCCACTTAGTACACCAGTGAGGGATGTCCACCTTTATTAATTTTTTTCTCAATTGCTGTTGATATTGCTGATGTGGTAAGGTGGTATTTATGCTGGTGTGGGCTTGGTTTTGTGAATACTATTGCTTTGTTAACAAGCAGCTGTACAACAACTTACAACACGTGGTGGTGGGTCTGACTCCCAGTCAGCCAGCTGGAAGGGTTAGGACCAAATGAATGAGCCACCAATTCAACAAGAGAGTTCAACAAGAGAGCCCACATAAACTGAATAAAGGGCAACCCTAGAACATCCAGATCAGGAGACCAAAGAGACTGTCCCACTGATTCCCACAGAACTCCTACCACAGAAGTCCACCCTGTGAAGATAAGCAGGTAAAACTGAGCTACCTGAGACAGAAAAACAAGCAAGAGTCACTTGAATTGAGAGATAAAGAAAGAATGCCAAATCTAAAGTAAAGGAGGAATCCTCAGAAAAAGAGCTAAATGAAATTGAGGAAACCAATCTATCAGACATGGAATTAAAAAAAAAAGTGGTTATAAGGATGCTTAAGAAACTCAGTGAGAACTACATGGAACTTAGAACTGCAGCAGCATGAATAAAACAAAGAAATTATGAATAAGTACCCGGAAGAAATGAAGAACACAATATCTGAAATGAAAAATACACCAGAAGGTGTTAAAAACAGGCTAGATGAACCAGAGAACCGAATTACTGAGGTAGAAGACAATGTAATAAAAAACACCCAGTCAGAGCAACGAAATAAAAAAAAAAGACTCAAAAAGAACAAAGAGGGCTTAAGGAAGCTATACAACAACATGAAACATAATAATATTCTTATCATAGGGATACCAGAAAGAGAAGAAGAGGAAGGGATAGAAAATCTGTTTGAAAAAGTAATGACAAAAAACTTCCTTAACTTGTTGATGTAAAAAGTAACACAAATTCAGGAAGCACTGCGGGTCCCAATCAAGATGAATCCGTGAGAGGATTAGCAGGGATGTGGACCAGGTCAGAACACTAGGTTTCCTGCCAGCTGCAAGCAAAAGTTCATGCAATGAGAGGTATACTGTAAAAACACTCATAAGCCCAACCCCTGCGGAACAACTCCCAACTAGGTCTAGACTTGGAAGAAAGAGCAAAGACTTTCCCTTTGATCAGCTTTAAAAACAGCCACTAGTTACAGGACTATATACATGCATATCAGCAAATTCTTTCTTTCAAGCCTCTTCTTGCGGTCCTTGCGATTTTGCCTTTTCCCTCTGCCTGCCTGCATAAGGAAAAACAGATAGTGAATGAGTGCTTTGGTTTCAACTGGACTCCAAAAATCGCTTTCCAGTAGACACTAGTGTTAGTTACAGGTTTTGTATGAGAGCTTTTGGCATTTGCTGAGCTCCGAAGACAAAAGGCACTTCCTCCCCTTGGCTCAAGAAATCAAGTGTTCCGAAACCACGTGAGTCAGAACCTTGTCAGGGTGTCTGGGATCAATTCCTAAGACATGCAGGGGCCTTATAGAGACCTCCAAAACCACTTAATCTAACTTCTGGCCTGTCTGGGAAAGCTCAGTATAAAGGTTGGTCACCTAGTGCTTTGAGCCCCCCCTTGCAGTCTTAAATGATTGGGGGAGAACCTGAGACCCATAAGCAGGGTTAGGGTACCTGGAATTCCCAGTATTTCCTCCCTGACTGTCTTCTACCAACAACACATTTTGACCCACTACATTCTTTTCACTAGCAAGAAGTAGGATTTAAAGGTGCAGACAGAGTGAAAACGAAACCGAAACTGGTTTTGTAATTGTGGTGTTTGTGGTGGGAGGAATTTCAGAAAAGGTTCTTTTATTTGTTAAAAAAAATTCTTTAAATGTTTCTACAAATCCTCAACCATTGGGGAACAGGCTCTCTAAAAAATAAGAGCAATGTTTAAAACTAATTCAGCAGCTTTTTACAGCTGCTGGATATCTACCAGATAAGGGATCTTTAGATTTGGAAATATGGGAAAAATCAAGGCAGAGAAGCCCTCATAGTCAGAAAAGCTTAGACAAAAAGAGAAGGGACCTATGGGACAGTGGCAGCGGAAACTCTGGATGCCTGCAGAACACTCCCTATGGGTTTCCCCAGCTGCACTGGGCTTCACAGCCACACTGGGTGAGCTAAGCCCATGCACTGGCTAAATGCACTTGCAGCGTGGTGAGGCTGGATCTCTCCAGTGGGGATGGGCAGCAGCAATGGAGGGCAGAGTTGGTCCCCCTCACCTCCCCTCCTCCCCGTACACTTGGGAGCAACCTATCCCCATGTTCAGTGCTCAGTATGGTCCTGACCCACTGGATCCACCCCTGGGGCCATGGTTCCACAGGGCACCTTGCCTTGTCCAGCGCCTAGCAGCAGAGTTAGAACTGGTGCAGATAGCATGTCACGAAGGGGAGTTCCACCCAGGTCATCCCTAAGGTAAGAGACAACAGCCCCCATGCTTTGGGAAGCTGCCAGCATGCTTAATTTTGAAAAAGAAATTTCTATTTTATTTGCATTTCTATACCTAAGATAGGGTGCATTTCTTAGTCCTGCAAAAGTATGTAGACTCTTAAATGTTTTGGTCTGGATGGGAAAGTTGGAGGAATTCAGCCTTACATCCTTCCTTCCCCACTTAATATCTGGGACAGGGACAACTTCACTCAATGGAGAATGCAAATCACCCTGCTCTCAGCATTAACCCCAGAGGGTTGCAACCTCGAACAATTTGGCAAACAGATGTTAATCCTAGACCTAGGAACTACCTGGTCCTGAGAACAATAGAGTAATTGACTTGCTGCTCAAACTCTTTCCAGCTTGTCCAAACAGCAGGGGGCCTGTCTTTCCAAGCAGACACAAACTCAGGTGCTCTACAGGCCCCTCCCCTCACTGGAGAATCAGCAAAGAATATTAGAGCTTGAGGCTTTCAGCCACTTAGGCTGTCCACAAGAAATCAAGACTAATAATAGCCTGGGATATATTACACATATATCCCATAAACACAAGCCACTCAGGTTTTCTTACAAAAATGGGGAATTTATCATAAAACAAGTATCCCCTAAGATTTCACCATGCTAGCAATATAAACATAATTTTTTAATTGTGATAATAACTTAAGGTCACCCACAGACAAACACTCTGTACAAAAAAGGCCTGCAGTCCCATGCCCCTTGGTCTTATACAAAGACCCATTACGGGAAGGAAAATGAAAAGGCCCAGTTGAACTATTAACTTGGGGAAGAGGATATACTTGTGTTTACTCTTGAGAATGTACTTTGGAACTGCCGGCGAACAGGGTGAAGCCATATCACAGAAAAGGTTTCCCAGGCCTCGACCCACCTCCACCCATTGGACCCTCCTGATCCAGACTTCTCCAAGCTGTGTGTCACTACACTCCAGTGGAATTCCAGCCAGCCCTCCTGGAGTGATATTCAACGTCACCTAAGTGGGGCTTTTTCTACCAACTTAAAGGAACAAATTGATAAATTGCAGCCAGAGCAACATTAGCAGCTGCAGGACATTCAACACTTAACTGAGCAGGAAGTTTTTCAGAACCTCCATGATAATTTCATGTGGCTGAACCCCAAAAATTGGTTTGATGGACTTAATCTGAGAATGTGGGTATTTGGAGCCACCAGTTGTTTGCTGATTCAAATAATCCTTTGTGTACTTTGATGCATTTGCAAATTATTTTCCCAGGGTTGTATAAGAGACCAGCAAGTAACAAGCTTTGTAAGGTCTATAGCAATCCTAACTAAAAACAAGGGGTGAGATGTAGGGAACTGCTTCACAGGGCATGGAAATGTAGCTCAGTACCCACATGGAAAACCAGTGGGAAGCAAGTCAGCATTCAAGACCACATCTGTGAAGAAGTTCTCCTGTGGGAAATCAGGCCTGCATTATACCTAGGCTGCTTTGTGACTTACTCTTGCTAAAACTGTCTCACCCTGAGTTCAGGTGGCAAATGCTTACTGCATATCTTTAAAGTAACTTCCTGAAGTCTGTGCTAATTCTTCCAAGGATTGAAGTGTAACCAAACCTGTTACTCTTATCATTCATTCCCTTGCATTTGCAACATTTTTTCCTTGTTAATCAGTAAGAAGTGAACAGTAAAATTCCTTCTGTTGCTATCTATAAAAAGTAATTACCTAAAGCAAACCTAAGTATAATGAGTGAAAACCTTCTTTGATGTATGCCATTAGAAAGCCAATAAAAGCTTGTCAAGGCAAGAGTCAGTGTGCTTTCCCCTTGAGAGAGTAGCCATGCCTTCCCTTTTCCTCCACAGCACTCAGTAGTCTGTGTGAATTTATCTTGTCCCATCCATAACACCATGGACACTGTGGGTTGGTGTCCGTGTCAACCATAAGCAATTGGGATTCATCCCAGGGATGCAAGGATGTTACCATAGTAGCAAATCAGTAAATGTAATACACCACATAAACAAAATGAAGGACAAAACTCTCATGATTTTCAATAGATGTTAAAAATCATTTGATAAAATTCAGCACCCCTTTTATGACAAAAACACTCATCAAAATGGGAATAGAAGGTGAATACCTGAGCATAGTAAAAGACATACAGGATAAACTTACAGCCAAGATTATACTCAATAGGCAAAAACTAAAAGTGTTCTCCTTAAGATCAGGAACAATACAGGGGTGTACACTTTCAACTCTGTTATTTAACATACTACTGGAAGTTCTAGCCACAGCAATCAGACAAGAAAAAGAAATAAAAGTCATCCAAATTCTAAAGGAGTAAATAAAACTGTCATTATTCACAGTTGACATGATAGTGTACATAGAAAACCCTATAGTCTCCACCAAAAAACTACTCAACTTAAGAATTGAATTTGGAAAAACAGGGGAATACAAAGTCAATATTCAGAAATCAAAGGCATTTTTGTACACTATTAACTATCAGAAAGATTAACTGGTAATAAAATCCCATTTACAATGGCCACAGCAAAAATAAAGTACCTAGGAATGAATTTAACCAAGGAGGTAAACAACCTGTACTTGGAGAGGACTTCCAGCCAAGATGCAGGCATAGGTAGATACACTGTGCCTCCCCACACAACCAAAAGAAGGACAACAATAATTTAAAAACAAAAAACAACCAGAACTGACAGAAAACTGAAATGTATGGAAGTCCAATAACCAAGGAGTTAAAGAAGAAACATTCATCTAGACCAGTAGGAGGGGCAGAGATGGATAGCCGGGTAGAGAGGACTCACAGCAAAGCGGAGGTGGAGGACCGGGGACGGCAAGATGGCAGCTGGTGGACCCAGTGTGACAGCAGATTGTGGAGCAGGGCATGCAAGGCTGCAGCTGGCTGGCAAGGCAGCAGTGGGCAGACTGGCCATGTGGTGGATTGTAGACTGGGCAATCCCCCATTCGCATTCAGATAAACTGGGAGAAACAACTAGAGAGTGAGACAGACTGCACAATCCAGGGCTCCTGAGCGGGGAAATAAAGCCTCAAAACACTAACCGAAAAACCTGTGGGGGTTGATGCAGTGGGAGAAACTCCAAGCCACACAGGAGAGTTCATTGGAGAGACCCACAGGGTCCTAGAACCTACACAAACCCACCCACCCTGGAATCAGCACCAGAAGGGCCCAGTTTCTTTGGGGGATGTGACTGAAATCCGGCAGAAAGTTGGGCAAGTCCCATCGTTCCCTCTCGGAACCCTCCCCCACATACAGCGACGTGGGTTTCCCCGCCCTGGTGAACACCTAAGGCTCCACCCCCTCATACATAACAGGTGCAGCAAGACAAAAAAACAATGGTCCAAATGAAAGAACAGATTAAAGCTCCAGAAAAAATACAACTAAGCGATAAAGAGATAGCCAACCTATCAAATGCACAGTTCAAAACACTGGTAATTAGGATGCTCACAGAATTGGTTGAGTATGGTCACAAATTAGATGAAAAAATGAAGGCTACGCTAAGTGAAATGAAGGAAAATACACAGGGAACCAATAGTGAGGGGAAGGAAACTGGGACTCAGATCAATGGAGTGGACCAGAAGGAAGAAACAAACAAACAAGAATGAAGCAATAAGAATTCAAAAAAATGAGGAGAGGCTTAGGAACCTTAGAGTAGCTGGTCATATGGTTCAGACCCTCCCCTGACCTTTCTTTACTTGGCATATTGCTAGTCATGTGGTTGACCCCCTTGTAGGAGAAAAAAGGGTGCCAGAGATTAGCCTCATATGAGTCCATACAAGCCCCAGTACAACCACTTCCTTAAGCAGTAAGCTCTAGAGATAACATATAGGCCTCAGTTGTTTCATTTCCAGACCCAGAAAAGCAGCAAAGCCAGGTGGGGCAACATCATGGCTGCTACCAGGATCAGCTGCAATGACTGATGACTTCCTGCATTGGCACAGACTAATCAATAGAGACCACAAGCCTGAAAGGACACACCTGGAAAAGCTGATGAATATTCTGTTGCGATACTCCCCTATAACCTCCAGATAAAAACCTTCTAGACAAAGGACTCAAGAGTGTGAGCTCCCTCTTTCCCCCCCACTCTCTCCCTCCCTCTCTCTCTCTCCAGCATGCCAACACCTTTCTCCAGTCATTTCTTTCTCCAGGTGAACTCTCTCTGGAGCATATCTGTGTCTTTCCCTAATTACCCCCCCCCCATGTGTTTTCTTAGCCTATCTTTCTCCTAAGCTCCAAGGGCTTTTTTTTTTTTCTTCTGTAATTTTCTGAGCTCCTACAGTTGGCTGGCTCACTTCTTCTGTGGCTCACTTCTTCTACCTCTGATGTTCTAAATAAAGTTTTGCTTGTAAAAGAAAAAATAATATAGTATTGTGGGCCAAACATAAGTCCTCTCACGTACTATGTGGGCTTGGGCAGGTCATTTAACATCTTTGTAAGAAAAGTTTAACTCTGAGTGGAAATATTATTGTTACATTTGCAGACCTCTATGAGGTTTATCAATAAAGTATGCATACTTACATCCAGTAAATTGTACTTGTTACAAGTGATTTTGAGCTAGTTTCTATTGGCATAGGTTCTATTTTCAATGAAGATAAATTTTATTTTAAATTTATTCTGGACACAGAAGCTGACCTTGATCTTATTGCAAAGATTGAAATAAAAAATCTCAGTTAATAATGACTAGGGATATTACCAGTCAAAATATTCATAGCTTTTAGACTATGAGCATAGTTCATCAAATTTAGAACATTAGTCCACATTCCCATATATTCATCTGCAGCAGGATTCAGACCACAGAAGGTACATGTTCTCATAAATACATATTTAGAACTGTTTTTGACACATTCAATTTAGGAAACTGCTACAGAGTCACTTGTTTGCTGTATGGCTGGGCAAGCATGTCTGGCAGACTGAAGGAGAAAATTATCACCTTCATAATAAAGGTGGTGGTTACAACCACTCATTCATAATGATGCCAGCTCTTCCATGAGGATTCCCATTAAAGTGAATCTTTGTTTTGTCTCCATTCCCAAATACTATTTTTGGACATCTATCATAGAACTAAGCAAATTCTGTTATGTACTGTATTTAGTTATAAACATGATGTTTTTATTCATCAGACTATAATAGGTCACTTCCATTTCCCACACTTCCAACTGCAGGAGGAAAAGGATATTCAGAAACACCAGATACTTCATATAAGACCCTTCTTCTCTGGACTCCACATCATCCTTGTCTCTTTGAAAGGGGTGAGGTGGAAGCAGACCTCTCCTCATCTCTGGAAAGATAGAGAGATAGAGATTTCTACCTCCTGGCCAATGTCCAGTTTTGTCACCCTGAATTGCTTTGAGAGTATCCAGATTAACTTCTTAACTTCATTATGCTTTCATCTCTATTTGTGGCACAAAAAACGCTCCCAGGACTCCTATGTTATCCGTTAATTCCCAGCTCTAATCTCATAAGACACTATAGTTAGCAATTAAATCTTCTCCCCCAGACATTTCTCACTATTATTCAATATTCTTCTTAATTTTTACTTTTATTTCATTTTTCTACATAATACTTATCAAAACTTGGCTGTTTTTCTTATTTCTTTATTGTCTGTCTCCTTCTGCTAGATTGTATGCTTCCTGAGAGCAGATATTTTTCAGTGTTTTATTTATTACTTTTATCCCCAATGCCTGGAATCATGCCTGTCACATAGTAGGTGCTTAATACATATTTGCTGAATGAATAGTGAAATGTCAATAAATGCATTGAATTCAGAGGGTGTATCCTATTTGTAACCATCCCTGTCTAACTACACTGAATATTAGATATTCAGTAAATTATATTGAATTGAATTAAGTGGAACATCTGTACCAACCTAAGACTTTGAATTCTTTCAACTGCCTTGACATTGAAAAACTGGAAAACAGAGACTAACTGAAATAGTATGGTTTATATAACTTAGCTGTAGACTGTGAACATTAATTTAGACCTCAAATAACTTTGTAATAAAGAATTGGGGACTTGGCTGGTGTGGCTCAGTGAACTCAGCTCTGGCCTGTGAACTGGAAAATCACCAGCTCAATTTTCAGTCTCGGGCACATAACTGGCTTATCGGTCAGGTTCCCTTTGCGGGGTGCACGAGAGGTAACCATACTTGATGCTTCTCTCCCTCTCTCCCTCCCTTCCCATCTCTAAAAATAAGTAAATAAATAAAAATCCTAAGAATTGAGGATAGGAAAAATTCAAAGTGTACAGCATCTATTTTTACTATTTGTGTATAAATCTATAAAAAAAACAGACTGATACTAGAAACACTTCCCAACATTAATAAAAAATATAATAGAATGCACTTCTGGCCCATAAATAAATAAAGAATGATACCAAATAAATAGCAACAGGAAACTTCATGCTTCACTATATATTAAAAACTATCTGACATCTGCACATAGAGCCCAAGCTAACCAATAAGTATCATCATAACCAATGTACCTATGGCCCTGATTATCTTGAAAAAATTAGGGCTTGTCTGTCTGGGAGAGAGTAAGATATGGCTGTAGGGTGAAAAATTCACTGTTTTCTTTAAACAATATTTCTAGGAACATCAGGACCATTTGGAGCTAAAAACAGTAATCAGAAAAGGGTTAATAAAAAGAAAACACACCACTGATTAAAATGTGAACATTCTAACATGTTGATAAAAATACAAACATTGAACTTTTGGTATGGACCGCACTGAATTAACTAGAGAATAATAGAGGTATTTACCAAAGTGTTTAATTTCAATAAGTATATAGCATTTTGGTCATCCTTTATTTTGACTAAGTTTTAAGAAAAGATTTTTGTTGTAATTCATTGCCCTTTCCAACTTAACTCCATTTTTTCTATTTTTCAAATATCCTTTTGTCCATCCGTGAATAAGTACATCAAAAAGCGATGGTACGTTTACACAATGGAATAGTACACAGCAGAAAGAAAGAAGGAGCTCCTACCCTTCATGACAGCATGGATGGAACTGGAGAGCATTATGCTAAGTGAAATAAGCCAGTTAATAAAAGACAAATACCATATGATCTCCCCTATAAGTGGAACCTAATCAACAAAACAAACAAATGAGCAAAGTAAAACCAGAGACTTGGAGATGAAGAACAAACTGACAGTGACCAGAGGGGAAGGGGGAGGGAGATAAAGGGGGAAAGAAGGGAAAGGATCAAGCCAAGGAACACATGGAGGACTAATGGGCAAAGACAATGAAGGGAAGATTAACTGTGGGAGTGGGGGGATGAGACAGGGGAGAACAATGGGAAACAAGGCAGGACAACTGTAACTGAACAACAATAAATAAAAAATATTGTTTTGTCCAAAACTGTGCAATTAAAACATGTACAAGTTAGCAGTTCCTAGATTTATGTGCTTTAAGTGTCTGTGGGTATTTATAGATAAATTACAAAGCTAAAAAGGCATAAATAACCTTAGAATGTTACTTAATATGTTGGATTTAAAACTTTCTCAGATCTATAGAAATTTGCTACTAGGTAACAGTCATGTTATCATAAGCTAAAATTAATAAAAACTCCCAAACTCATGTGAGGAATGAGTACTACTCATTGTTCTGGAAAAAAACCCAGTCCTAGTTTTTAAGTGATTGGAATAAGTCACATATATATTTTAACACCACAGTGCCTCAATTTCTAAGTTTGTTATAAGGAGAAAAATACTGACCTACCTTGCTGAGCCTTAGAGATTTAAGTATGAAATATTACTGCTCTTGGAAAATATGAGCCATAATAATGCTAATTATTACAAAAATAAATGCTTGTTCATCTTATGGTAATTTAGACAGAATGAGGTTGGGGAAAGGAGACTCTCAGAGCTCTTTTGTGTCGGTTAAATGAGTTGTTTCTGTATAGTTGGTTCCATAATAGCAATCAGCTGAACACAGTGCAGTGATGAGAGGTTAGTAGAATGAAAGAAGATTTTTTTTAAATATAAATTATATGACTCATCTATACTCTGGAACAACAGTGCAACTCACTGTAGCACCTTGATACCAAAGATCTGTATATCCATATCCGGAATTCAAAAACTATCAAAATCACCTGTGGAGAGTCCATTCAACCAAATGTGTTAGTCCTGCAGTCAGTTAGTCACATTGACATGGACTCTATCAGCATCCCACAAAAATCTAAGATACACACAGGTGCCAAAGAACTTATTGCAATTAAAGAAATTTAATTCCTTCTTGCACAACTTCTTGCTAATTATAATTATTGTTGTGATCTTTTAATTATGCATTCAGCCCTTTCTGCATGACAGTAACCCAAGATAGTCAGAGCAAGCATATCAAACTGGCTCTTGAGAATTTCATGTGCTCTGTCTCACTTGCCTTCCCTGCTTCAGCCAAATAAATATTTATATCATCATTATTATTGTGTTGTGTGGTAGATGTCCATAGGGCTTTTTAGACACTAGCATAGAGATAATATTGTTTTCTCCCAGCATTTTCAAACAGGCTGGTCAGGGAACAGTAGAGAACTTAAGAGGGCATCAGTTTCAAAGAGGACAGAGGGAAGCTGTCAGACCAATTTTGGTGCATGAGGAGGTGACTTAGAAAATGGTAACACAACCATTTCCCTCAAATTGATGATGAATAGAAAAGAAAGAATTGAGGCAGGATTGTATTAAAGAGGCATGGGGGCAATTAAGAGAAAATATTTGTAGGATATACACAATTGGCAATAACATAGAGAGAATTAATTAATGTTTCAAGAGGGCATTTTGAAGTTATCTTTAAAAATTATCTGCTTGGAAGCTTTTTAAAAAAATCAATACTTGAAATCCCATGAGACTAGTTTTGCCTCCAGCTTTTCTCCTTGCTAGCTATCTTTCACTAGGCTGCCAGAATGACCTTTTACTCAAAATGCAAATTTATCATGTTCCCCATCTTAAAATCTTTCAATGGCTCCTCTTTATCTAAAGCAGGGGTGTCAAACTCATTTTCACCAGGGGCCACATCAGCCTCACAGTTGCCTTCAAAGGGCCAAAATAATTTTAGGACTGTATGAATGTAACTACTCCTTAACTGTTAAGGAGTTGAAATTACATTCAGCCCTTTGAAGGCAACCATGAGGCTGATGTAGTCCCCAGTGAAAATGAGTTTGACACCCCTGACCTAAGGCATAATTCCAAAGACCTTTTAACTGTGATCCCAGAGACTCAAGATTGGGTCCCTGCCTCATCACTCAACATTTGGGGCTTTGAAATTTATTTCATTCCCATGGCCTTCAGGATAAAGTTCAAAGTCCTCAGCATGGCATCTATGCCTACCTACCAGCCTCCTAAGCTGTTGCTCTTCATCCTGCTGCAGCAGGATTTTCAAAGATTTGTATATGCTTGAGCCTTTGAAAATATTTTTTATTTCTATTTCTAAAAATTCCCATCACACCAGTCCATCTTATCATAGGACTGCATTTTAAAACATCACTTTCTCTGTGAAATTTTTTTCTAGCTACTTATTCCAACTAACAATGTTCCCCACCACTGCCACCACAAAACCAAAAAAAGGTAACTTCTTGAACTCTTCCTATTACACCTAAAGTAATTTGCATCAACACATATATCATGTTGCATAGAATATTAAGTGGTAGATACTTCTTTACATGTCTATTTCCCCTTTGGATCTGTGTTCTCCATTTTGATAACACATGTATTATAAACACCTTTAAATCATGTACCACAAATATATGTATATTTATTGATATATAAATTATGTAGAGGTTGTCAACCAATGGTCATTGCCACCTATTCAAACACCAACAGAAATCTCCAATATGGGGTGCAGGAGCATTGAAGAAGGAAACTTGCAGGGGTGTCCAACCTGCAGCCTGTGGGCCACATGCATCCTAGGATGGCTATGAATGCAGCCCAACACAAAATTGTAAATTTACTTAAAATATTATGGGATTTTTTGTGATTACATGTCACAATGTAGTTAACATGTGGCCCAAGACAACTTTTCTTCCAGTGTGGCTCAGAGATGCCAAAAGCTTAGACATCCCTGATTAGTGTAAACAACTAAATAGTAATACAGCATGACCATGAAAACAGCACTGCTGTGGAACAGCTCTATAGTGCTAGAGTGAGGCTTCTGTGAAAACAGCAAGGCCATCTCTAGTCAGGTGGTTTAGTTGGATGGAGTGCTGTCCCACACACCGAAAGGTTGCAAGTTCAATTCTCACAGGACATATATAGGAGGCAAACAATTGATGTTTCTCTCTCATACCAAAATCAGTCTCTCTTTTTCTTTCTCTCTCTGTCTGTGTATGTATATCTCCCCTTCCTCTCTCCTTATTTTTCTAAAATCAATAAATATATCCTCAAATGAGGATTAAAAAAATAAACAACACAGCACAGCCAGCCTGAGGCTACTGTGGCCCTAGGCTTGTCTTCAGTTAGGAAGCTCTGCTCCATGATGGTCTCCCATGCTCTGCTCCATAGTATCAGTCTATTCCACTCTAATCTGGCAAGCCATCTTCAGGGACTCAGTTCCAGCTGGGGAAATGCAGTCTCTGGTGAAAAGATCACTTCTCAAACAGAGGAGACCTGGCTTATATAGACAGAAATTCCCTCCCCTGATCCCTGCACAGTTCTGAATGAATGGGGAAAGCCTCAGATGTACTGGTTAAAATAGGACTCCAGGAACTCCTTTATGAAGGTCTGGTTTAGATGGCAGAAACTAAGCTTTATTTGTTGACTTATCTATTTTATAGTACTCACTTATTTAATGAAATATTTAATCTCTGTGTTTCTGTTAAAGAATTCTGTAGATGTGGTTAACATCTATAATCAGCTGACTTTATTTTTTAAAGATTTTATTTATTTATTTTTAGAGGTGAAGGAAGAGAGAAAGAGAGGGAGAGAAACATCAATGCATGGTTGCCTCTCCCATGTCCCCAATTGGGGACCTGGCCCACAACCCAGGCATGTGCTCTAACTGAGAATCAAACCAGTGTCCTTTTGGTTCACAGGCCAGAGATCAAGCCACTGGGCCACACCAGCCAGAGCTATAATCAGTTTACTTTAAATAAAAAATATGTGGGTGGACCACATCTAATTAGTTGAACAAAGACTGAGGTTGCCCAGAGAGAAAAAAATATGCCTTGAAATTGCAGCACCGACTCTAACCTGAGTTTTCAGCCTTGTGACTAACATACAGAGTTTGGACTTGTAAGCCCCTACAATTGTGTGAGCCAAATTCTTTAAAAAGAAAAAAAAAAATCTTAAAATAAAGCATTATCCCTGCCTCCCCTATTTGCCTTCTTCCCTTGCTCTCTTTCTCATGCTTTTTTCTCTTTATACATATAGATATCCTATATATAACACATATATACATATATAGGCATATCTCTTTTTATTGCACTTTATTGTGCTTCATAAATATTGCATTTTCATTAACATTGAGGCAAAGATTTCCACCAGCAAAAATATTAAAAATCATAGAAAACTCAAATGTTGGTTAACATGTTTTAGTAATCAAGTATTTTTAAATAGAAGCATATACATTATTTTTAGACATAACACTATTGTGCACTGAATAGACTACAGCATAGCATAAAGATAATTTTTATATGCATTAAAATACCAAAAAGTTAATGTGACTTATTTTATTGCCATATTCTCTTTATTGTGGTGGTCTGGAACCAAATCTCCTGCACTATCTTGGAGATATGTCTGTGTATGTGATTGTGTGTGTGTGTGTTTTGGTTCTGCATATCTGGAGAATGCTGACTGATACAATCACTAATATCACTTTCAGTTTCCACATAGCATGGTTCTATCAAAGTGAATTAAGAAGGCCCCCCAAATTGTTTGCTTATGGGAGACAACTAATTAAAACACTACTTATCATTAGTCCACCAAGCTAGAAAAATTATAATAATGGGGTTATTCTTCTCAAGGAAAAAAAGTGTGTGTGTTTGTATGTGTGTATAGAGATATTCTTTCTGTATGTAAAGAGAGACAAAAAGAGAGAATTCTATCATATAACCTTTTTAAAAATATTTTTTATTTGTAACTACATTTGACAATAATATTATATTAGTTTCAGGTGTACAACCAGTGATTAGCTATTTCTATAACTTACCAAGTGATCATCCTGATAAATCTAGTATCCATCCGATACCATACATAATTATTACAATATTGTTGATTATATATCCTATGCTTTGGTTTACATCCCTGTGACTATTCTGTATTACTAATTTGTACTTCTTAATACCTTCTCCCTTTTTTAGTTATCCTCTCAAACCCCTCCCATCTGGCAACCATCAAACTGTTTTCTGTATCCATGAATCTGTTTCCGTCTGCTTGTTTGTTTATTTCTTTAGATGCCACATATAAATGAAATCATATGGCATTTGTTTTTGTCTGACTTATTTCACTCACCACAAAACCCTCCAAGTCCATCCATGTTGCTGCAGATGGCAAATTTCATCTCCCTCTTGGCTGAGTCATATTCCATTGTAAATATGCACCACTCGTTTGTTATCTATTAATCTATGAATAAAAACCTAGGTTACTTCTATTTCTTGGCTATTAAAAATACTGTTACAATGAACATATGGATGTATATGTGTTTTCCATTTAGTGTTTTGTATTTCTTCAATAAATAGTCAGAAATTGAATTGCTGGGTCTTTCTTTGTTTCTTACTATAGTTTTTGTTTTAAAGTCTATTTTGTCTAGATAAGTATTGTTACTCTGACTTTTTTTATTTCCATTTCATGACCTATCACTTTCTACCTTTTAATTTTTAGTCTGTGTGTGTGTATGTGTGTGTGTGTGTGTTTTATCTGAAGTGAGTCTCTTGTAAACATGTTATGTAAGGGTCTTGTTTTCTTATCCAGTCAGTCATTGTATATCTTTTTATTGAAGCCTTTAAATCATTTTCATTAAAATAATTATTGATAGGTATTTATTGCCATTTTATTATTCATATTTTTTCAGCTATTTCTAATAGAAGACCCTTAACATTTTCTATATTACTGGTTTGACAGTGATGAACTCCTTTAGATTTTTCTTGTCTGGCAAGCTCTTTATCTGTCCTTTGATTCTAAAGGATAGCCTTGAAGGGCAGTGTAATCTTGGTTGTAAGTCCTTGCTTTTCATCACTTTGAATATTTCACATCAATTCCTTCTGGCCTGCAAGTTTTCTGTTGAGAAATCAGTTGACAGTCTTATGGAAACACCATTGTAGCTAACTAACTGCTTTTTGTTTTCAGCTTTTAAGTTTACCTCTTTGTCTTTAACTTTTGGCATTTTAATTATGATGTGTCTTGGTGTGGGTCTATTTGAGTTCATCTTGTTTGGTACTTTCTGAACTTCCTGGAATTGTATGTCTATTTCCTTCACCAGATTAGGGTTATTTTTAGTCATTATTTTTAATGGGATTTCAATGTCTTGGTCTCTGATTCTCCTTTTGGCACCTTAATGAATGTGAATGTTGGTGCACTTGAAGTTGTCCCAGAGGTTCCTTCAAATATACTCTTAGATTCTTTTTTCTTTTTTTTTGTTGTTGTTCTGATTAGTCATTTTTTGCTTCCTTATATTTCAAATTACTGATTTCATCCTCTTCTTCATGTACTCTACTGTTGATTTCCTATAATGTATTCTTCATTTCAATTAGTGTATCCTTTATTTCTGACTGGTTCCTTTTTATGTTTTCTCTTTCAATCATCATGTTTCCTATCTCTTTGTTGAAGTTCCTACTGAGATTATTGATCATCATTATAACCACTGTTTTGAACTTTGCATATGGTAGATTGCATATCTCCATTTTGTTTAGTTCTTTTTCTGAATTTTTGTTCTGTTCTATCATTTGGGATATGTTTCTTTGTCTCTTCATTTTGGCAACCTCCCTGTTTTTATTTCTATCTATTAAGTAAAACTGCTACATCTCCTAATCTTGGTAGAATGGCCTTATGTAGTAGGACTTCTATAGGGCTTAGTGGCACAGCCTCCCTCATCATCGAATGTGGGTGTGCCAGGTGTGTCCCTATTTGGACTATGTGCACATCAAGGGCAGTGACATATGTGCAGACAAGTTGATGACCAGGAATGGTCAAGACCACCATAGAGGATCTGCTGTGAAGGGGCTGAGCCTAAGGGACAGGATTTACTTCAGTTGGGTTCTGGTGTTTGATGAGTTATCTCTTGAGTTTGTCACTTGTGGAGGTGTCTGCATGGTGCTTTGGCATAGTCTGAAGCTGTCCACCCAGTGCACCGGTTCTGCAGCTTCCTGGGAGGTGTAGGCTAAGGTCATCAGCTGCCTGTGTCCTGCCCAGGGCTGCCTGCATGAGTTACAAAGTGATCTGCAGATGGATGTTACTTGTGCTGGGCTTGGAGGTGCCTGGAAAGGCCAAACTGTGAACCAAGGCCAGCTGCTGCTAGTGCTGGGCCTTGGACCATTTAGGAAGAGATGAGAGCATACTGATGTCAGATATTGGCTGGTTAAGAGATTTTAGCAAAGTTGAAGCATGGGGCAAGACAGACCATTTGTATTAAAAATCACTGAAAACAGCTTGAGCATGGCCACAAGTTGGGTGGGTCTGAGTCTCAGGGAATCACCAGGGTGGGGTGAACTGTGTTAGCCAGGTTGATGGATACTCAGATATAGCACCCACCTGCCAGCTCTGTGTGAAGAGGGCTCATCAAAGGATGTCTCCAAACATGCCAACATCCGAATTGTAGGGATTTTAGAAAGAGATGAGGGAGAACAAGAAATTGAAAACTTATTTTAAAAAATTATGAAAGAAAACTTCCCTAATTTGGTGAAGAAAATACACATACATGTCCAGGAAGCATAGAGAGTCCAAAGCAATTTGGATCCAAAGGGGACCATACCAAGGCACATCATAGTTACAATGTTAAAGGTAAAAGATAAAGAAAGAATCTTAAAAGCAGCAAGAGAAAACCAAAGTTACCTACAAATGTATACCCATAAGAGTATCAGCTTATTTCTCAAAAGAAACTGCAGGCTAGAAGGGATTGGCAAAAAGTATTGAAAGTGGTGAAACACAAAGACCTACAACCTAGATTACTCTATCCAGCAAAGCTATCATTTAAAATGGAAGGGCAGATAAAGTGCTTCCCAGACAAGGTAAAGCTAAAGGAGTTCATCATCACCAAGCCATTATTACATGAAATGTTAAAGGGACTTATTTTTTAAAAAGAAGATCAAAACTATGAACATTAAAAAGGTAACAAATTCACAACTATCAATAACTGAATCTTAAAAAAAAAATCAAACAAAGAAACTAAGGAAACAACCAGAACAGGAACAGAATCATAGATATAGAGATCATTTGGAGAGTTGTCAGGTAGGACAGGGAAGGAGGAGAATGGGGGAAAGGTACAGGTATGAAGAAGTACAAATTGGTAAGTACAAAATAGACAGGGGGTTGTTAAGAACTGTAGAGGGAGTGGGGAAGCCAAAGAACTTATATACATGACCCATAGACATGAACTAAGGCAGGTACTGGGCAGAGGGAAGGGAGGTACTGGGTGGAGGGGGCAATGGTGTGAAATTTGGGCAACTGTAATAAGATAATCAATAAAATATTCTTAAAAAGGAACAATGGCCTCTTCCAACCTTTTTTTTTTTTATGAGAGAAAGCTGCCTCTCCAGCTGTTGCCCTGATGTCAGACAATTCATTTGCTCCCTGTATGTTCCTTGTGGCTTTCATGCTGCTGTTCCAGTACTGGAGCTCAGAGGGAGTGAGTCTAAGTTTACATGGGGACCCTTTAAGCAAAATGCCTGGGACTCCAGAAGCCTTCTGATGCACTCAGCTACAATCCCCTGTGGTTTTTACTGCCATAAGTTATGGGAACTTCCCTTCCAGGTACTGGAACTCTCATCTGGGAGGCCTGGTATGGGACTAAAATCCCTCACTTCTCAGGGAGGACCTCTAAAGCTGATATAAATTTTCTAATTTTTAACTGCCACACTTGGATATGGGACCAGCTCATTCCACATCTCCTGCCCTCCTACCCATCTCCATGTGGCTTCTTCAGGAATAAATAAATATTCAACCAGAACAGAATGAAAAAACAAGAATTTTTAAAAATTGAGGAGAGGCTTAGAAACCTCTGGGACAATTTTAAACATTCCAACATCTGAATCATAGGGGTGCCAGAAGGAGAACAGGAAGAGCAAGGAATTGAAAACTTATTTTAAAATATAATTAAGGAGAACTTCCCTAATCTGGCAAAGGATATAGACTTTAAGGAATTCCAGGAAGCTGAGAGAGCCCCTAAGAAAGATGAGGCTAAGGAAACCCACACCAAGGCACCTCACAATTACATTACCCAAGATGAAAGGTAAGGAGAGAATCTTAAAAGCAGCAAGAGGAAAGGAGACAGTTACCTACAAAGGAGTTCCCATTAGACAATCAGCTAATTTCTCAAAGGAAACCTTGACGGCAAGAAGGGGCTGGAAAGAAGTATTCCAGGGTCATGAAAGGCAAGGACCTACATCCAAGATTACTCTATCTAGCAGAGCTATCATTTAGAATGGAAGAGCAGATAAAGTGCTTCCCAGCTAAGGTGAAGTTAAAGGAGTTCATCATCACCAAGCCCTTAGTGTATGAAATGTCAAAGGGACTTATCTGAAAAATACAAGATCTAAAATATGAACAGTAAAATGACAACAAACTCACAACTATCAACAGCTGAACCTAAAACAAACAACCAAGTAAACAAGTGAAACAGGAACAGATTCACAGAAATGGAGATCACATGGAGGTTTATCTGTGGGGAGCGGGAGAGGGGAATGGAGGAAAAGTACAGGAAATAAGTAGCATAAATTGTAGGTACAAAATAGACAGGGGGAAGTTAAGAATAGTACGGGAAATGGCTAAGTCAAAGAACTTATATGTATGACCCTTGGACATGAACTAAAGTGGGGGAATGATGGTGGGAGGAGGGGGTATAGGGTGAAAGGTAATAAAGGGGAGAAAAATTAGAACAACTGTAATAGTATAATCAATAAAATATATTAAAATTAAAAACAAAACATAATAATATTAATAATAAATAATAATATAAAATGTAAAACTCGCATTCCCTAATAGGCATATTAACTATGCTAATTTGGATCATGTGCACAAACATGTAATTACCAATTTAGCATCAATGAAATCAGCATCATAAAAATAGTACAATTATTAGAGTAGTCAATGCAGGAGTGAAAAATGCACTTGGATAATATAATGTAGATCCCTCTCTGCAGCATCCACTCATGATATCAAAGAATGACTGGAAGACCCCTGTCCAAGAGCATCTTAATTTGTGTTAACAAAGGTGTTAAAGACAGTTGGCCAAAGACTACCAAAAGCCCAAGTATAGTTAAATTCATGTTTATTAGACTTGCTGCAGCAATGGAGAATGCACAAAATGGCAACATGGGGTGTCTCAAAAGGAAGGAGTTACAGAGAGAATGTAGGGGATTTTATAGGAAAAAGTTTGTAAAAGGATGGTCTTGGCAGGAATTGGACCAAATCTATAAACTAAGGAATAGTCATTGAACTTATCTTTTAACACACACATCTATGTAGTGTCATAGTTGTTCATGTTACATTGGTTTATCTATAGTCTTCTCTAGAAAATAACATGATCTGAAGGAGCTCGTGTTAAAGCTTCACTAATTTGCGATCATGTTTGGTTGGGTAGAGTTTGTTTTGTGAGTTATCTTAGAGTTTTTCAGGTATGTTTTCTCTTTTATTTCTTAGTTCCCCCTCACAGCCCAGCTGCAAGTGGGACCATTTTTCATTTTAATGCCTTCCTCCCTTGACCCCTTTCTGGTCATTCTTCAACCTAAGCTGAAGGATAAACCATTATCTTCTGGGGATTTGACAAATCCAGATCTGTACTACTATTTTTGGGTCATGATGATGTAATGTGTTTTCGATGGTAGTTGTTTTGATCTCTGTAGGCATCAGGCCTTCTTATTCTTTGCCTTGGATGATCAATTGTTGTATCATCAGGCATGAAAGCAGAAGGACAACAGCATTTAAAACTCTGGAGTTCACATATCTGGCCACTGCAACACAAATAAACACTAAGACAAGGATTATTATCAAAGTTTGAAAAGCACTTCAAAGCCATAATCCTAGACTTCTAAATACAGGCCATGAAAATACGCCCATGATTTATTTGAATTTTTCTTTTATAAATAAGTGGCTTTCTTCCTCTGTGATTGAGCTATATATTACTCAACTTATCCAGTTAAATTCTCCAGAATTGCTATGTCTGAACAAAATCTGTGATGCTGAATTAAGACATCATATTTGAAAGAAAAGAACCAACTATGGAACTTAATATAAAAATTTCTGGCTGAATATTTTCCAGTGCCCAATTTCTTTTTTTTTTAAAAGGTTTTATTTATTTATTTTTAGACAGAGGGGAAGGGAGGGAGAAAGAGAGGGAGAGAAACAACAGTTTGTGGTTGCGTCTCTTGTGCCCCTTACTGGGGACCTGGCCTACAACCCAGGCACATGCCCTGACTGAAAGTCAAAGCGGTGACCCTTCTTTGCAGACTAGCACTCAATCCACTGAGCCACACCAGTCAGGGCAAGCAGTGCCCAATTTCTAATTCTTATTTAGATATTAACCTTAAATTTTTGTTTTTGTTTTTGCTTTATGAGTGACCTAGTGTCAATAAGAGCATATTTATTAGAGTGTCAAACAGTATTGGAACAGTTTAGATGCTACAAAATGTTTGTAGAAGAAAGCACTAAATACAGACCCTGGGGTTTCCTGGATCTGGTAAACTAGCTATGTGAACATGGACAAGTTTTTTTGTTTTGTTTCTGTTTTTAGCATCTCTATGTCTCAGTTTCCTCCTCTGTAAATGGAAAGATAAACAGTACCAACCTTAAAGTGTTGTTATGGAGATTAAATGAGTCTATAAAGTACTTTTGTCAATTACTGGCACAAAGTAAGCACATTAGAAATACCTGTTAAATGAAAAATTTAAAATACACTGTTTATGTTGTTTGATCATAATAAGTCTTTTCTATCAGGTCCCTAAGGAAAAAAAAAAAACTGATGGTTTCCCAATTTTAATGATCATTACAACTACCTGAGAAGATTTAAATATTCTTAAACATCAATCCAGGCCTACTAAATCCGAATCTCTGGGACTGGAGTCTAGCAAGCTGCATTTTAAGCAAGTATCTCATATGGTCTCTGAGCCATCTTTGGTAAACACTGTTATATAGCCTGGTCTGGCAAAAGGGAACCATATTAAGATTATTACAAATACTGATATATCTGAATATTATATTTTCTCTTATTAATTACATTAAAACAGTAACTGAAAAAAATAACCTGGCACAACATGGGTTGAAATGTACAAGTCCCCTTATGCATGAATTTTTTAAATAAACAATTACAGTATTATAAATATATTTTTCTTATTATTTTAATAACATTTTCTTTTTTATACCTTACTTTATTGTAAGATGACTGTATTTAATATACAAAATGTATAAAATATGTTAATTAACTGTTTATGTTATTGGTAGGGCTTCCAGTGAACCGTTAGTAGTTGACTTTTGAGAAAGTCAAAAATTATCCATAGATTTTTGACTGCCCAGGAGGGCAGGAGGTGACTCCTCTCATTATTATTCAAGGGTCAAGTGTACATATATTATTAAGAAAATATGTGCAAAGTTATTTGTAAAACTAAAATAAAAAATTGTGCCTTTAAAAGAAAAGGTGCTAATTATGTCATCATAATCATAACTCTAACTTAATTTTCATGGGTTTATTCTATAGACACCTATTGAGGCCTTACCATGTGCTAATCATTGTGAAAGTCTCAATGAATTAAATTGAGATAAAGATAGCACATTGTCTTAGTCTTCATAGAAGGCACTCATAATGATAGCTATAAATGATGATTCCTACCTGTGAGGGTTTATTTATTGTCACCTCGACTGGGTTAAAAAATTTCCAGATAGTGAGAAAAACATTATTTCTTAATATGTTTATGAGGGTGTCTCTAGAGGAGAATAATTATCATTTGAATCTGTAAACTGAGAAGATCACCCCCACCAGTGCTGGTAGGCATTATTTAATTCCTTGAGGGCCTGATTAGAAAGAGCAAAAAGGCAGAGTATGGGAGAATTTGTTCTTTTGCTGGAGCTCACACATCTATCTCCTGCCCTCATAAATAAGAGTTCTTTGTTTTTCGACCTTTCAGCTTGGGCCAGGACTTTCACATTATCCCCAGTTCTTGGGCCTTCACACTATGATTGGGACTTTCCCCATTGTCTCCCTTGGTCCTCAGGTCTTTGGGTTTGGACTGAAGCTACAACATTGGCTTTCCTGGGCCTCCAGCTGGCACATGATATGGGACTTCTCAGCTTTTGTATCATGTGAGCCAATCTTTCATAACAAATCTCTTCCTATATATTGGTATATATCCTACTGGTTCTTTTCCTCTAGAGAACCATATGACTTGTACACTACCAACTAGTAGATATATCATGAGGAAGATGATGAAATGCACTTCATTGAAAGTCTTTCCAACCTTTATTTAAGTTGTATCTTTCAGTCAGTGAACATTTTGCATTTACTGAAGTACTCCTTAAAACCTTCTCATAACCTTCCTGTCATTGATTCCAGTTAAGTATGAACTAAATACTATAAAAGATATATATTTAAAACACACAATAAAACTGCCCTTTATTTTTTCTCTTTGTTTGTATTCTTGTTCAAGTAATGTTGTCATTTCCCTCCACCACTTCCACCCATCACGGTCTTCCCCACCTCCCACCCTCAACCCTACCCACCTTTGGTTTTGTCCATGTGTCTTTTTCACATGTTTCTTGATGACCCTTCCTCCTTTTAACCCCATAATCCCCTCCTGCCTCCCCTATGGTTACTATCAGTTTGTTCTTAATTTCGATGTCTTTGGTTATATTTTGAGTGTTTGTTTCTTTTGTTGATTAGGTTCCACTTATTGGTGACATCATATGGTATTTGTCTTTAATTGCCTGGCTTATTTCACTTAGCACAATGCTCCCCAGATCCATCCATGCTGTTGCAAAGGGTAGGAGCTCCTTCTTTCTTTCTGGTGTGTACTGTTCTATTGTGTAAATGTACTATAGTTTTTTCATCCACTCATTTACTGATTGACACGTAGGTTGTTCCAGCACTTGGCTATTGTAAATTGTGCTGCTATGAACATTGGGGTGCATAGGTTCTTTTGAATTGGTGTTTCAGGATTCTTAGGGTGTAATCCCAGCAATTCCACTGCTGGGTCAAAAAGCAAAACCTGCCCTTCATTTATCTGATCTTTCCCCCACTTCTTTCTTGTTTCCTTTCAAATGTCTCCTATATATATATACCTGCATTTACATTTCTGTGCAAATGTGCCTTTCATATAATAGTAATATTCTATACATAGTATTTTGTACCCTTTCATCCCTTTAATTCTCTATCTTCCTTTCCTTTAAATATTATATCTTGGAAAATCTTCAAATCAGTTATGACATATATGCTTTATTTCTTAATGATGGTGTCATAGTGCCTCATTATGTGGACATGCAATAACTTATGAAACCATTTTTTATTAATAAATTTTAGTTTGTTTCAATTTTTTCTATTAAAAATAATGACACAATAAATATTTTAGTGTTTATATGTACAAGTATGCATGAGGAATAAATTCTTCAAAGTATAATTGTTGGCTGTAAAGGTGTGTGCTTTGAAATTTGGCTACAAATTGTTAAATTTTGTACATGATGGAATACTATGCAGCAGATAGAAAGAAGGAGCTCCTACCCTTTGTGACACCATGGATGGAACTAGAGAGCATTATACTAAGTGAAATAAGCCAGGTAATAAGACAAATACCATATGATCTCACCTTTAAGAGGAACCTAATCAACAAAACAAATAAGTAAGCAAAACACAACCAGAGACATTGAAATTAAGAACAACTTGTCAGTAGCCAGAAGGGACATGGGAGGGGATAATGGGGGGAAAGTGGAGAAAGGTTTTCAGGAACAACTATAAAGGCCACATGGACAAAACTAAGGGGTGCGGAATCAGGGAATGGAGGTGGGGATGGCTGGGGTGGGGGGAGTGTTGGGGGGAAATGCAAACAACTGTACTTGAACAATAATAAAATAATTTTTAAAGAGTATAAAAAACCAAATTGTTAAATTGCATAATAAATACCTATACTAATTTACTCTCATACCAAATATATGTGTGTCATACACTGTTACTATGCCAATCTGAAGGTGGAAATTTCTATCTCTTTGAAGTTTAAATTTGTATTTATTTATAATGAAGTTGACTATATTTTCATATCTTTAAAGGGAATTTTATTTCTTTTTTGTGAAGTCTGTCTTTATGATTTTTTATATTTTCTATTAAATTATTATTTTTTTCTATTGATTTGTTATTTATATGTTACAAAAATTTCCCTTCTTTTATATGTCACCAATTTTTTATCACTAACATATTTGCTTTATACAGTTTTGATTCTTCATCTTGTAGAAAAATTTATTGCATTTATCAAATTTGCATGTTTCACTTCCTGTTGTTTTTACATTCTGTGTTGTGTTTTCAAAGTTCTTCCTTATATCAAGATTATTTTTTTAAATTACAGCATACTTTCTCCTACTAATTTTATGGCTTCATTTTAATGTTTAAAATTTTTTTTGTTCTAAAATTTGCAATGTCACATTATTTTGTACTAAATTTCCATATATACTTGGGTCTATTTCTAGCTTTCGTACTGTTTCATTAATTTGTTTCTTGAGAGTTATGTGTATTCCATTCTGTAATTACCATGAGTACTTACTATGTAGTAGTATTTGGTAGTGCTAGATTCCCCTCATTCATCATCCTTTTGAGAATTTTTCTTTCTCTTCCTATGTGTTTATTTCTCCATATATAATTTTAAGTCAGCACATCTAAGTATGAAAAAATCATTGTGAAGTTATTTGAGACCTATAGATTTGCTTTTAGAGCACTGATATTTTTAAAATGTTGAGAGTGCTTAGCCAAGTACATGATGCCCTTCCATTTGTTCAATTCTTCTGTTATGTTTGTCAGTGGCAAAGTGACCAACAGTAAACAAAGCCTTACTGAGATGCAGATGTGGGGCTGTTAAGTAGGATCATTCATTAGGTAAATGACTGACTCCAACACAGAAACCAGCTCAGCCTTATATGCATTTTATATTTGGGCTTTAGAAAAAATTAAATGAATCTAGATCATGGATATGTTAAATTTGTAAAGGCTAAGGCTCTATTGTAAAATCAGTCACATGTTTTCCATTTTATCCAGAAAAGCTACTGAACCATAAATATAATAAATCATAATCATAAATAATTACAGTGAAACAATTCATGTTGTTTATAACTTCTGAACATTACTTAAAATTTCAATGTCAAATACCACCAATAAAGACCCCCCAAATTAGTTTTATAGGTGTCTTTGCCTGTTAACTAATCATTGTTAATGAATTATCTTCTCAGTAGGTTGTTGATGTAAGAAATGCCCAAACCTACAGAGAATTTTTATAAAAATGTATTTGAGCCAAACTGACACTTGTTGGGAAAGAAGATTTTGAATGTTCCCAAGATAGATTTGCAGTTTCTTTTATATATTTGGAATTAATAAAGAGTCTTTCTTTTGCCTCTATAATTTGTTTCCTGAAGCCCTGCAGCCCAGCTGGCTCACTTCTATCTCTGCGACTCTCTAAATAAACTTTTCCTTGTATTTGGGTCTTGACTCTGAATCTTTTCTTAGCTAGAACTCAAGTATTGAAGTTGCTCAACCAAAGCACAATCACTGGTAACATTCTGATGCCATTTCACCACTAAAATTTACATTTTCCAGGGCTCATAAAGAAGGGTTATTCTGGCATTTCAAAGGTGTGTTAACCTATATGTACATATACAATGCATAGGACTTGCTTAAGGCAAAGATAAACATTTTACAAGAAATTGATATGCCTGGGATGTACTACTCATCATCATCTGTCCAATTAAGAATTTATGATCAGATCATCATGTGAGGTTACTTTCTGTTTCTGTTACTGGATTTGTCAGTTTTATTACGAAACCCCCTTTTCACCCACAAGGCAGATGAGTGATGTGTTGGCTGCCTTTCTCTTTGACCTTAATTTTCAAATTGACATTGTGGTTAATGTGTAGAAGACTAAGAAAATAATTTTCCCTTGACTCTTCAGGGTGCTTAGCTGAGAAATCCTTGTAATAAAAGACTAACAGGAGAAAAACAAAAGTTTAATAATGTGTATACCTCCTATATACATGGGAGGAAGCCATAAAAAGTTTGTAACTCTCCAAAATAGTTAAAGCCAACCACCTTAAATACCATCCTCGCCTAAAATCAGAAGTCTTGGGGGTGGATAAATATCAGTTAAGGGAGGTTACCAGGAAAAACTCATAAACAAAAGTCAAGTTGTTATTCACACTTACCTCATGGCCTTCTACATTGTTAAGGTTTCTAGAGATAAGATCATCTTTCCTCTTCCTGGCACAGCAAGGGAAACACCTGTACAAATGAAAATTTCCTTTATAAATGTAAATATGTTATAAAGGGTGCCTTCTCACTGGTTTTTAGAGTTTTTCCAGGCTTACTGTTTATTAAAAATAACCAGTCTTAGCCCCTGGCTGGCGTAGCTCAGTGGATTGAGCGCAGCCTGCGAACCAAAGCATCGCAGGTTCGATTCCCAATCAGGGCACATGCCTGGGTTGCAGGCCACGGCCCCTAGCAACCACACATTGATGTTTCTCTGTCTCTCTCTTTCTCCCTCCCTTCCCTCTCTAAAAAAAAATATAATAAATAAATCTTAAAAAAATAACCAGTCTTAAATAATCCTTATGCCTAAAACATGTTAGTGTGGCAAATTGTGTTCCTCTACATATGCAATACAACTTCCATTTCTGGCTATTACCTTACATTTGACAGAAGTTGAAAGAGTTGCTATAATCTATTTACCTCCCTTTCTCATCTGTCAGAGCACGTATTATCACAATATGCCATAGGAAGAAATCTGCTCCAAATGTACTCTTGTCATATTGAGAAAGTTTTTCCTATATTTTTCAAATCAGTTGCTGCCTTTCATTTTGTTTCTGAGAAAGCACAAATGATATCTTTCCAGAATGTTATAAAAACTACTGTTATATTTTGCATTTAAAAATGCTAATAAAAGATGGCAGAGCATTAAGTGGAAGCTATACTAACTTCCTCCCAAGACCAATCTGAAATTGCAACTATTGTAGAGAAATCATCCTGATTAACCAACAGAACACTAGCAGGAAAGAAACCTTTTAACCACGGACAGACAGAAGGAACCACTTCACCATAATAAGACTGGTATGGAATGTGGAGGAGGCATGAGAGGTCTGGCTAGGCTCCCATAGGTGACAGCTGAAGTGCCGGAGGGATATTTCAGTGGCCAGGGAATTCCCCCTGAGAGGTGTGGGGTCTAAACCCCAAGCTGGGCTCCTCAACCTACAGCACCAGAACCACGAAAGGAAACCAAATAACATCTGGCTATGAAAAGCACTGGAGTTTCTGTCTGCCAGGGAGAGATAGTTGAAGATACAGAGAATCTCTTAAAGGGTGAACACAAATTTCCATTTGCAGTGACTCACCCTGGGCTCTGGCAGAGGGAAGACAGAGTGAACTAGGCATGTTTAAAGATAGTTTAGGGACTGTGGCTCTGAGGAGAAAAGTGAAGGAACAGCTGCCAGGATCCCTGTGCTGAGTCATTCCCTGTGCTGCAGGAGCCATCTTTCTCAGGCAGAGCACTGCTCTACAAGTGAGATCAGCCTGAGGGGAAGCAAAGCAATAATCCTACCTACAGAAATTACTACGCCCCACCCCTGGAGCTTAAACCAGGCTGCTGAATAAAGCTTAAGGCTATATCAATGAATAACAACTAAGACTGATCTCTGGGAGCCCTGAGAGTTGACTGACCCTCTCCTGGGCCAGATGCCAATAAAAGCTGGCCTTGGTATGCAATATGGTTCTTTCTAACATACCCAGGCCCAGCAGAGGGAGCCACATGCTGTGGATCACTGATAGCTCCAAGTATGTTGCCCTGGACCAGTCAAAAGCAGCATCTAAGAAAGGCCTAGAGCAGAGTCTTTGCAGATAAACCTAATACATAGAAACAAGCACAAAAGAAGCAGCCAAAATGGGAAGACAAAGAAACAAACCCCAAATGAAAACAAAAGAATTCTCCAGGAGAAGAGCTAGATAAAATAGAGACAAGCAATTTAACACATAAAGAACTTACAATAATGATTATAAGGATACTCAACAGCATCAAAAAAAGACATACAAACATATGAAGCAAATCTTGATGGACATAAAGGAGAGTCAACAGAAATACAGTCATAGTTGGGGATTTTAACAACCTGTTGTTTTTAATGGTTAGATCTTCCAGACAGAAAATCAACAAGGAGACAGAAACCTTAAATGACACACTTAATCAAATGGATTTTATCGATAAGTTCAAAGCATTTCAACCCAAAGCAGCAAAGTATGCATATTTTTCAAAAAGACATTGAATATTTTCTAAGATAAACCACATGTTAGGACACAAAACAAGTCTCAATATATTTAAGAAGTTTGAAATTATATCAGGCATCTTCTCTGACCACAATGCTATGAAATTAGAAATATATCACAGGAACACTGAAAAACATGCAAAGACATGGAGGGTAAAAAAATGTCATTAAGCAATGAAGGGGTCAACAAGGATATCAAGGAAGACATCAAAAGGTACCTTAAAAAAATGAAAATGAGGACACAACAATCCAAAATCTATGGGGCACAAGGAACGTAATTCTAAGAGGGAAATTCATAATATTGTGGGCTTATTTCAAAACATTTTTTAAAAATGAAGAAAAGCTAAAATAAAAAATATACCTTTACACTTAAAGGAACTTGAAAAAAGAAAAACAAACAAACCCCAAAGTGAGCAGAAGGAAGGAAATAATTAAGATCAGAGTAGAAATAAATGTAATAGAGTCTAAAAGTGTGACAAAACAGATCAATGAATCCAAGAGCTGGTTCTTTGAAAAGATAAACAAGATTACAAACCTTTAATCAGTCTCATCAAGAAAAGAAAGAGATAACACCCAAATAAATAAAATCAGAAATTAAAGAAAAGAAATAACAACTGACACCAAAAAAATACAAAGGATTGCAAAAAAATATTATAAAAACTATATGCCAACAATATGGAAAACCTGGATGAAATGGATAAGTTCCTAGAAACATACAATATTCCAAAACTAGTCAGGAAGAATCAGAGAATCTGAAAAGAAAGATTACACTTAGTGAAATTGAAGCAGTAATAAAAAAAAAAAAACTCCCAACAAACAAAAGCCAGGAACTAGATGGCTTCACAGGTGAAACTTACCGAACATTTCAGGAAGAACTAACAGCTATCCTCAAATTACTTCAAAAAATTCAAGAGAAGAGAAGGCTCCCAAGCTCATTGTACAAGGCCAGCATTATCCTAATTTCAAAATAAGATCAAGACACTACAAAAAAAATACAAGCCAATAACCCTGATGAACATACAAACTAAAATCCCCAATAAAATATTAGCAATCTGAATACAACAATGCATCAAAAATATCATACAACATACAATGCTTTCAAAAGAATAAAATACATAAGAATAAACCTAATCAAAGATTAAGAGACCTGTGCTCAGAAAATTATAAGACATTGCAGAAAGAAATCAAAGAAGATACAAATAAGTTGGAAGCGTATGCCATGTTCATGGATAGGAAGAATTAATTAACATAATTGAAATTTCCATACTACCAAAATCAATCTATAGATTCAATGCAATTCTCAATAAGATTCCAGTGATGTTTTTCACAGAAGTAGAAGAAATATTTCAAAAATTTATATGGAACCACCAAAGTCCCCACATAGCAACAGCGATCCTGAGAAAGGAGAACAAAGTTGGAGGAATCATGCTACCTAATACCAAACTGTACTATAAGGACATAATAATAAAAACAGCAGGTACTGGCATAAAAACAGACATAGATCAGTGGAAGGGAAGAGAGAGTGCAGAAATAAACCCACATCTTTATAGTCAATTAATATTCAACAGAATAAGCAAGCACTTACAATGGGCTAAAGAGTTTATTCAATAAATAATGTTGGGAAAGTTAGACAGATACACACAGAAAATGAAACTTGACCACATTTTTTTTAAACTATAGCTTTTTTCCTATTTTTTAAAAGATTTTATTTATTTATTTTTAGAGAGGGAAGGGAGGGGGAGAGAGAGAGAGAGAAACATCAATGTGCGGTTGCTGGGACACATGGCCTGCAACCTAGGCATGTGCCCTGACTGGGAATCGAACCTGCGATGCCTGGTTCGCAGCCCGCGCTCAATCCACTGAGCTACACCAGCCAGGGTGAAACTTGACCACATTTTTACACCACACACAAGAAAAAATTCATAATGGATTAAATACTTAAATGTTAGAGCCAAAATCATAAAAGTTCTAGAAGAAATCATAAGCAGAAAAATCTCAGATATTGCTCATAGTGACATTTTATCAGCTATATCTCCCCAGGCAAAGGAAACAAAAGAAAAAAGGAAAAAAATGGATTATATCAAACTATAAAGTTTTTACCCAGCAAAGGAACACATCAACAAAATAAAAAGATAACCCGCAATATGTGAGAACATATTCACCGATACATCTGATAAGGAGTTAATGTACAAAGCTTACAAATAACTAACAAAACTCAACGTCAAACAGACAAACAACTCAATTAAAAATGAACAAAGAGCCCTGGCTGGTGTAGCTCAGTGGATTGAGCGTGGGCCTGTAAAACAAAGGGTTACTGATTCGATTCCCAGTCAGGGCACATGCCTGGGTTGTGAGCCAGGTGCCCAGCTGGGGGCATGTGAGAGCAACCACACATTGATGTTTCTCTCCTTCCCTCCCTCTCTATCTAAACATAAATAAATAAAATATATTTTTTAAATGGACAAAGGAGCTGCATAGACCCTTCTCCAAAGAAGACATACAAGTGGCCAATACATATGAAAAGATACTTAATGTCACTAATCATCAGAAATACAAATTAAAACCACAGTGAGCTACCATCTCACACCTGTCAGAATAGCTATCACCAATAAATCAGTGAACTACAAGTGCTGACAAGGATGTGGAGAAAGGGGAACTTTTTTGCCTTGTTGGTGGGAATGCAGATTGGTGTAGCCACTGTGGAAAGCAATATGGAGATACCTCAGATAATTAAAAATGAATCTGCTTTTTGACCCAGAGATCCCACTTCTGTGAATATATCCAAAGAAAGCCAAAACATCAATTTGAAAGAACATAAACATCTCTATATTAATTGTTGTGTTGTTTGTGATCACCAAGATATGGAAGCAGCTTAAGTGTCTTTCAGTAGGTGAATGGATAAAACAACTATGAGACATTTACACCATGAAATACTACTCAGCCATAAAAAGAAGAAAGTTTTATGCTTTGTGACAGTATGGATAGTCCTGGAGAACACTTGGCTAAATGACATAAGCTACTCAGAGAAAGACAAATACCATATGATTTTACTCATACGTGGTATCTAATGAACAAACTGAACTAACAAGCAAAATAATGACAGACTCATAGAGAACAGGATGACAGCTAAGGAGGAGGAAGGATAGGGGTGGAGGGATTGAGCAAAAGGAAAAGGACTTATGTACATGGACAACAGAGTGATGATTGTGGTGGTGAGGAGGGGTATAACAGGACTAAATGGTAATGGAAAAAATACAATATAAATTTTTAAAAATTGCTAACTGAATAAAGGTTCTCTTAGAACTCATTTCTTTTTCTTCCTCATTCTGGCAAATACCAAATTCCTTACTATGGTTTACGAAGTACTTCTAGATCTGGTTCTTATTTACTTTTCCAGCCTTATTTTTTGCCACTTCAGCAATGCACATTATTTTCAGTTCCCTAATATTCTATGCTCTCACTCACTTCCAGTGGAGTACTAGTAAATTACCTGGAAGTGAAGGTGGATGTATAGGGAGGAAAGTTTCTGGTTTGTAACATTTCCTGATTTCTGCAAGATAACTACTACCATGACCTGTACCAAGCTATAAATGCCTTTATAATTTGCTTGCAAAATTAGTCCACCACAGTACTGTTTTTTTTTCCCCTAGGGTATTTCTCTTAGCCCTAATATCTCATAATTATTCTTCATGTCTCAGTTATGATATCATTTAGATTCCTGCAGTAAGTCCTCTGTCTCTCACTGATGGGTAAGAAGTCCACCATTTGTGCTCTTATACAGTCTTTACTTCTCTTTATGTCTTTTATTATGTTGCAACTATCTGTTTACTCTTCTGTATTCCCCAATTGCCTACAATCTTAAGCAAGGCAAGGAATACTATATTCCCAATACCTCATTCAAAAATTTTCCGGTATATAGTGGGTCGATAAATACTTGTTCAATTAATTAGTAAGAATTTATTCATAACTTGCTTACATTATCTTAAATTCATATTATTTCATTACACTATGACAAATCAGTAATAGTACTGAAAAAGAATGTAATATTCTAATTGCTAAAAATCAAAATAATATAAGAACATTCTATCAAATAATAAATGTTTTATTTTTATTGTTATCGTTATATTTTATTATTGGCTATTGTTAATCTATTACTGTAACTATTTTTTAATAATTTAGTTTAATTTAATTTTCCCATTGCCATTTAATCCCCTTGACCCCCCTACCTCCTCACAATCACCACACTGTTGTCCATGTCCACGAGTCCTTTTTCCTTTTGGCTTAATACCTCCACCTTCAACTGTCCCTCCTTAGCCATCACCCTGCTCTGTATCTCTGAGTATATATCTATTTTGCTTTTTTTAGTAAGTGGGTTTTTTGTTAAAAACAAAATCATGGTCATATGTCTGTTATTTAAAACTTAATTTAAGAATTTGCTAGAATTAAGTGCATCCCAGGAACTGAAAATGCTAGTTAGTATTAACAGGTTATCCTAAGGTTACTGGTCAATATGAGTACTAAGTACATAGTTAGCACTTGAGAAATTTGTGGTGAGTTGAAAAACTAAGCCAGTAGAATGAATGCTTCCTTGAAGTAAACAGGTTACTGGACTGGTGGTATCCTTCCTCCAGGATGTTCCAATAAACCAGTTTTGCTTTATTGCATGAAGTCTAAACACAAGCCATTATAATGAGAAGAATCAAAAGAACTATGAACCAAGAAGTTACAGCTGTACATGGGCCAACTAGCTAGTTCATATGAGGAGTGAACAGTAATCAAGGAATAGTGTGTATGAAGAGGACAGTGAGCTTTGAGAGCCCAGGGTGGTTTTTCTTACCCAGTTGCAGGGATGCAGATGAAAAAATATATTAATCAGGTGCAATAGAAGTTTTACTTTATTACAAAGATGCAGAAGTTCAGCTATTGGGGTCTCCTTGAATCTGGATGATGTGGAGCAGTAGCCTCTGGATGATGATCATGATTAAGTACAGAGTTATTAGATCTTGAAAGACCCTCAGAAAATGTTGGTTTTGATAGGGTTGGGGATAATACTTTTCTGTCACTCTATTGTGGATGGAAAATCAAGCCACTTTTATTTTAGTTTTTATATTTTCAGCTAGGCCTCTGTAGATTTAGAATAAATAATAGAGAATCATTGTTCTGTGGTGCTTCATGCTAGAACCTGTGTGGGTGCACACAAAACGCTGGTTCATAAACTGAGAGGTGTATCACTAGGCCTTTAGCATGTTTTTAGCCGCAATCCAGCACAGTGTTCTAAAAGTGAAACCATGAAATTTGCACCTTTGACTTTTCATCACACAGAAGGTAAATTTCTTTAGTCTCTGCGTCCTCATTATTTACAGAAGTAACGTTGAGATATCCGTTGGTGGGGATCAGCTCCTGGAGAGTGCAAATAATGCCACTCATTGCTTCTTTCTTTTCTTTTTTTTTCCATTTTAATGATATCATTTTTTATTCTTTATTTTATTGATTATGCTATTACAGTTGGCCCATTTTCCCCCTTCACTCCCCTCCAACCTGCCCATCTCCTCCCACCCACATTCCCCCCTTTAGTTCAGGTCCATGTGTCATAAGTTCTTTAGTGTCTACATGTCCCATACTATTCTTACCCTCCCCCTGTCTATTTTCTCCCTACTGTCTATGCTACTTATTCTCTATATCTTTTCCCCCTCCCTCCTCCTCCTACTTCCCTGTTGCTAACCCTCCATTTGATGACTTTTTTTATACTGTTCATATTTTTAATCTTCTTTTTCTTAGGTAAGTCCCTTTAACATTTCATATAGTAAGGGCTTGGTGATGATGAACTCTTTTAACTTGGCCTTGTCTGAG
>PVIA01004880.1:0-127331 GCA_004024845.1 Tonatia bakeri | reverse complement strand
CCCCCCCCCCCCCCCCCCCCCCAGCCCTTCCTGAGGCAGGATTAAAAGACTTCCTAGAGCAGAGAAGGGAGTAAATGAGGTCCCAGCAGGAGGCACGGAGATTAAAGCCCTGGAGTCTCCTAACTCTCCCAGGGGCTGGGCCCAGTCCCACCCCCTCCACCGCACAGCCACTTTTCTCACTTCCTAGGAGAGTAGGGAAGCGGCCCCTTCCTCCCTCTCACAGAAAAAGAAGAAGGAAGAAATGCAGCATCGGATAGGGGTTCACAGTACCGGCTGGGCCTGCCCTGATTCGAAACCCACTATCCCCAAGTAACCAGCTGTGTGATTTCGGGGCAAGTTATTCAACCTCTCTGGAGTTAACCTCTCCCTCTAAAAAAAAAAAAAAAGGAGGGGGGATCGTCCCTCCTTCATGAGCCACTTGTGAAGGTTAAACCTTCTAATGACACATATAGGTACCTGCCACATAGCGCTCAGTTGTTATTTTACAGTCTGTCGCTGTGGTTTTGCAACTTGGAGATGAGGGTGGGGGAGGCAAGGTGGGACTGCCAAGTCGTGAGTTCTAACCCCACTCTCCCCAAGCTCCAGCAAAAGAGTGTGCGTGGGGACCCCCAGTCCTACTCTGGGGTTTTATCGATCTCCGTCCGCCCGCTGGGCTTTGGATTTGGTCGATCTCCGTCCGTCCTCTGGGCTACTCTACTCCGCACAGAGGGACCCAGGCTCTAGCATTTCCAGGGTGCGTCCTGGGTGAGGAGTCCGTGGTGTACCCGAAGGCAAAGAAAGCCCCGGGGGAAAAAAACGAAGGAGCGAAAGCTCCGGGCGCCTGGTTCCCAGAGCCCCTGCCTCACGGATGTAACTAATTTTAAAACTATTTGAAAGGCGGGGAGAGGAAAAGAAAAAGACAAAAGGGCAGCGTGCCGGGGGGAACAGGAGTGCCGGAGACCCCGGGGCGGGCTGGACTGCCTGCGAGCCTAGGAGACAGTCCGGCTCTATAGAACCCTGGGTCTCCTCACTTCTCTGCGCACCCCGCGGGGCGCCCCGGAGGCGACTCTCGAGACCCCCGGAATCTGCGGCCACAGGTTGTGGGGACCGCCCCGCGAGGAGGCCCCAGCGCTGCGCTCTCCCCCCGGGAGACACTTACCGACTGCAAGAAGCGCAAGGTGCCCACGTAGTCCCTCTCAGTGCCCAAGATCTCGTTGAGGACGCAGAGGCGAAGGCGCAGCTGGCGCTCCGACTCCCGGGCTGCAGCGCAAGGACCGGAGCTGGGCGCAGTGGCGCCGGGGGCCCGGGGGTCGGGGTGGACACCGTCCCCAGTCCCATCGCCGCAGGAATCGCTGCCGCTGGGTACCTCCATTCTAGCGCGGCCGCACGGCGCCCGGTACTTCCCCCGCGCGGAGGTCGCGCCGAACGGCGACTCAAGCGTCCAAGCGCCCCATCTCGGACGGGGCGCGCCGGCTTAGCCGCTGGCCCGGCGCTCGGCGCGGCGGGCGGGAGGGCGGGCAGGCGGGACTAGGGGCGGGCGGCCCCGGCGGGGGGCGGAGGCAGCGCGCGGAGGCTGGACCAGGGGCGGGAGGAGGCGGCCTTCGGGGCTCCCAGACGGCGGGCCCCCGCCGCCCGCCCTCCCAGGGAGCGTCTGCCAAGTGCCACGCCGCGCTGAGCCGCAGAGACGCGCCGCGGCGCTCGCCGGCAACGTCGGAAACTCGGCGCGACCGGAGCGGGGCCGCCAGCCGCTCTCCGGCGGGAGGAACTCTCCGGAAGGGGCCCGGCGGAGCTCGGAGGCGAGCGCACCAACTCTATAGTCGAACGCGTGGCGCCCCCACCCCCGCCGCGGGCTACGCCACTCCCTCCCGACACGCGCGACACCCTGCGTTCACAGGCACAAGCACGCAGGTCCGGCCGCCGTGGCCGCTGCCGGGCCGAGCAAACACCCAGTTGGAAAAGCTGGCAGCGGAGCCGCTCCGCAGCAAGCCGGCCCGAGGAAGAAAGAGGGGTGGCCCGCCCCTGGCCTGTGTTGCCTCTGGGACACCTAGCCCTTTGGGTGCCCTCGAGCGCAGCACACGACCTTGAGAAGGAAGACGTGAGGTTCTCGCTGTTAACTCCTTTTCCCTTTTCCTTCCCTTATTTTTCTTCCCATCCTTTCTTCCTTTTTCTCTTTCTTTGTGGATTTTCCTTTGCCCCCATGAGCTGAGCCTACTACCCTTTCCACCTTTCCCAGAAGAAACCATCTGTTCTCAGCTTCTAAGTGATAATTGCTCTGCCTTAGCCCCTCTCCCATCCACCCAACCTCCATGGGTAAGGTCTTAGGAATCTGGCTTCTAGTCCGGGCTGCTCTGTGTGACAGTGACTTTGCCTGCCTCACAGGAAGGTATGATGCTCAAATTCAAACCCCATCTCCCACACTTGCTATCTGGGTGACCTTTGGCTGGTTACCTTGTCCTGAGAGCCTCAGTATTCTCTTCAATATAATGGGAATAAAAATGGCACCTAGCTCACAGGGTCCTTCACATGGTTACTAGTTAATCCATAGGGAATACTTGGAACAGTGCATATCACTTAGAAAGGTCTCTATAAATGTTTATTCTTAATTATTATTGCCTGTATAAACAGCCCTCTTGGCCAGGCCCCATTCTCCAACCTATGCACCTAATCCCTTCCTATTCACTGGCTAGAGATGGTTTTATCTCCGCAGTGGACTGGCCGTCCGTATAATATCCCCTTGTAGACAGTAATCATCCTTTAGGAAGGAGCATTATCGCTCATTTATCTTCTGTTCCAAACACCCAGGATTGTTCTCCCAGTGGCCTCTGGGCGAATTCTGGAAGTGCCTCAAGACTCTGGATGGGAGTGGGGTAGCTTCCGCCCCACGAGCTCTGTTCCTTCAGGATCATGGACAAGATGACATTTGATTTGGGCCTTGGGCGAGTGAAGTTCCCTTGGGCAGGGAGTAAAGGGTGTGAGGTAGGTGAGCCTGCCAGGTATGGTGAGTGGAGTCAGTTTTGTCCGGACTGCCAAGGTTCTCAGAAAACTGTGCAGGTCGCTGGAGTAGCTCTGCTACGTGATGTTACATGTCCCTGAGTCCCAGTTGCCTCACCTTTCAAGGAGTCCCGTCTACCACCAGGGGGGTGCGCAGTGGACGCATCCTGGCTTCGGAATGAAAAGGGCCTGCATTTTGTATCTCAGCTCCACATGTAACGGGCTGGGTGACCTTGGCCAAGACACTTCACCTCTCTCAGCCTCAGTTGCCTCATCTGTAAAATAGGAGCCTTTGTAAGAGAAAAACCGTACGCAAAGCAGGGTTTCTCAGCCTCGAGACTGTTGATATTTGGGGGTATTTCTTAGTTGTGGGGAAGCATCCTGTGCTTTGAAGGACATTTAGCGACATACTCTCCCCACTAGATGCCAGTAGCATCCCCTCCCCAGCTGTGACAACCAAAAATGTCTCCAGACACTGCAAAATGTGCCCCGAGGGACAGAATGGCCCCTAGTTGAGAACCACTGACACAAAGTATCTGACACATAGTAGGTGGTCCACAAATGTTAGTCCCCCTTCCCAGCTGTGACCATGGAAGATTTGCTTCACCTTCAGAGAACCTTGTTTCACACACACACACACACACACCATATTTCACCCATGAATTGGCCCACACTGCCGAAAAGACCATCTAAACATATCACACTTGTGAGTGGACTTCACACTTGGCCCACCCCCAGTACTTCTGTATTCTGTCACTCCCTCAGATACCTCTGGAATATTTCTCCCCACTTTCCCATCATCAGTGAAAGATGATCCAACTTTTAATAAATTACTTAAGTTCCCTGTGCCTCCTTTTCCAAAGCTGTGAACTGAGGGTAATAACTATACTGACATCATAAGGTTGTTGCAGAGATTCCTGAGTTAATTCAGGGAAAGTGCTTAAAGCAGGTATTAACCGCTCAACAAGTGAAGGCTTTTATTTGTTCAACTTGTGAATTGAGTGCTGAATGCATTCGGCTGCACTTGGCTGCAAGGAGGAGAAAAATGGACTACTGAGGGATTAAAATGTAAAGACATTGTTTACTTAACAAAGATCCAAAGGAGATTGGTTCCCCTGGCTGTTTCAGGATTTGGCAACATCATGAAGGACCAAGGTACCTTTGACCCTGCTGTCCTGATCACAGTGGCTTTTCTCCCAAGGTTGTGGAGCCTCAGGTTTGCAAGATGGCTGCTGCAGTGATGACATCACCAGCTAACACAATGACCCTAAAGCAGAAAAGGAAAGAGAAGGAAAAGGCAGGGCATTCTCCTCTTATCAGAGAGAGAAAAATTTCCCCGAAGGCCCCAGCAGGCAGAATTTCCCTTATGCCTCACAGCGGCTGCCTGGGTCATATGACCTCACTTAAATAGTCCCTGACCAAGAGCAGGGTTGTCACCGTCAACTTAGAACAGTCCTGCTGCCTCTCCTGGGACTTGGCTGCCTGGACCACCTGGGGTTCTATTGTCAAAAGAGAAGTACCTGCCATAAGCACCTACTATGTGCTGGGTATTAAGTGACATCCTGGGACTGTGGAAGGGAACCAGACCAACAACGTCAGGCCCTCATGGAGCTGATGTTATTCTGGGTTGGGGAGGGCAGACGATTATGAATTAAAGACAGCAAGTCCCTTCTGTCCTTCACTGAAGGAGTGTTTACTGAGGGCTACAATGCACCAGGCTGGGATCCCAGCAGTGAACACAGCAGATAAGGTTCCTGCCTTCCTGGTGCTTCCAGTGCGGAGCAGGGTGGAAGGGACAATAACCAAGGTAACAGTCAATCAGTAAACAGAACAAATAAGATCCTTTCAGCTTCTCCAGTTGGTTGGTGGCACCTTCCAGCCTCTGCCTCAGTTCACTGCCTATTCCGGGTCCCATGCCTCAGACAGGGGGCTCAGCACTGGTGTTCTCAATGGGGACTCCAGGGCCTGGCTGATCTCCCAGCTACTCCTGGCACAGAGAAACTCCCTGAACAAACATGACTAAGCAACACAAGCTGGGGGAGGTTTTCCTTTCCTGCCCCTGTTTCAGGCCTCAATCTCTCCTCCCTTCTTCCCCATCACCTCAACCCATACTCTCCAGGATCACCAGTAGGGAGCCCTTAGATCCTTGTATGTCTCCAGGGCAGGGCCTAAAATAGACCATAACTGGGAAACTGTCACCAAAAAAAGAGAGTTTTTAAAAATGAAAAAAAAAAAAAAACCCTTTCAATTCAGATGATAAAGATAGGGAAATTCTTTTCTGCAGGGACGATTTTTAGAGTTTCTCTTGCCATGTGCTTCACAAATAGTGGGAAATACCACTTTGTTTCAATTGCATAAGTTTCACAGCTGCAGGGAAGACGTTAATGCTGCTTGGAAACATTAGACAGTTCCTTATTCCATGACAGGACGCTGTCAGGTTCTGCAGGCTCAGGGTTTGAAGGCCCCCTTTCCAAGCCCTGCTTTTTAAGAAAGAGATAAAGCAAGGAAACAGAAAGGGTGATTTTGGTCCACCCCAAGTTGAATGAGCCCAGTGAGAAATGAGTAATCAGACTGCCCAGGATTACCAGTCATTTCCCAAACGCAGATGAGGTCTTCCCTAAGTCAGGCCAGCTACCCAGGGAGTCTTTTCTCCATTCTGAGAACCAAGAGCAACTTTCTGAAAAGAAGAGTCATCTCCACCCTTGACATTGGACAGAACAGCAACAACCGAACCCAGTGCTAGACACGCAGGCCAGGATTCATTTCTTCAGACCAAACTATAATGTGCATACCGATTGTCTTAGTTTAGCCACCCCTCAAATCCTCAAGTCAAAACTTCTCCAAAGGAAGCCTTGCTGTTGGGAGCAGATCTCTCCAGAGGACTCTAGTTCAAGGTCTGATTCAAGCAAAATAGATACCAGATTAAACCAGGGTTCCAGAACGTTGCCAAATTGTATTCCTGCCAGAAACCATTAGAAATATAGCCTGAAGGAAATGCTTAGGACCCTCGGTTTGAATCCCAACTGTGCTGACAATTGTGCCTTCTTTTTCAGCCTTTGGACATTATTGTAGCTGTAGAGACCAGCTTCCTGGGTTCAGATCCCAGCCCCACCACTTCCTTAGTGTGTGACTCTGTGCAAGCAAATTAATCTCTCTGGGCTTTGGTGTATCTATCTGTACAATGGGGACAATAAGACTTCTGACCTCACAGGGTTGTTGCATGGGTTAAAATAGTTAATAGATCCAAGGTGCGTAGAATGCTGCCTGACCTTCAACTGAGTGTCAGCTATTGTAACTGGGTGAGGCCATGCTGTTCGGAGGTGTGGCAGCCATCTTGACACCATGAAGAAGGACATTGCTAACCAGTTGAAAATGCCAAAATGACAGATGGAAAGAACCTGAATCTTTGATGTCACTGAGCTCCTGGATTAACCAACTGTGGACCTGCCCTGCCTCTGGACTTCTTGCAGAAGAAAATAATAAAAGTGTGTAGCTTTGTATAAGAAGGTAAATTTTATTGTTTAACGCAGTTGGCTCAAGTTTCCTTTACTTGCAGCCAAAAGCATCCTAATATTCTGTCTTTCCCCTAGATTCACCCAGCCCCCCCCCCACTTAAATGAATTCCTTTATTAATGACATGACCAAATACCCCAGCTTATATTGGACAATCCAGGTTTGTACCCATTGTCCCAGAGTAATTATTAATAACATCCCAGTTTGGATGATTATAGTCACCCTCTCCTTTGAAAAAAGCATTGCCCTCTTCCTACTTCTCGCTTAAAATGCTGAGGGGTGCTGCTCTCCACCATACTGAGGTGAAGACCTAAGGTTTATAACATGAAGCCTGGATTGAAGGTAAAGTTAAGAAAATGGTTCAGAAAGAGATTAGTGCATAAAAGGTAAATTCTGCCGTTTAGTCAAGACCCAGAGATTGATCTGGGTGGTGTAACTTGAAATTCTGCAGCCAGAATGCCAGATGGTTTCAACAGACATACTGGACACATATTTATACATCTTTTTTTTTTCCAGTTTCTTTCCTGGACTGAAAGTTCAAAAATAGGGCTGCCCAGTCCAAATCCAGACACCTGGCAATTCCACTGGTAACTCTTACCGAAAGCTGACGGTTTCCTCTTTAGCCAGCAGAAACACAATTAGCCATGCCCTCTCCCAGTACCCTTTATGCTGCAGCCTGCCTTTGAAATTTCCTGGACAAATTCCAAATTTCCTGGAGCCTTAGTTGAACAGGGGGAAATTCTAACAAAAACTGTTACCATTTCTTGAGTACTCACTACATACCAGGCACTGTTAAGACGTGACATCAAATTCTCACAACGGCCCTTCCCAGTAGGTATTATTATTATTGCCTCTTTTTTATCCATGAGAAAACTGAGGCTCAGAAAGGAACCCGATCAAGGGCACTGTATTAGTTATTTTAAAGAGAGACAGTGTGATGAGACCCAAGTAGTGATGAAATCTTTTAAATAGAGCTGACTTCTCTCTCGTTATGGTCCGGGATAAACAACCCGAGGCAGGGATGGAGTCCTCAAGCTGTTGGGGCCCAGGCTCCTTCCAATTTGTGGCTCCACCATCCTTAATGTGTGGTGTCCACCAGGTGCTCCAAGATGGCCGTTCTGGGGTCATCTGTCGACCAGCGGGAAGAAAAAGGGGGAAGGGGAGGGGGTGCCTGGCCCTTTTAAGAATGGAAGTTTCACACGTCACTTCCACTTTCACCTGATTAGCCAGAGCTTTGCCATCCAGGTATGTCTGACCCCAAATCCATGCCAAGCCGCCTCGAAGGTGTTGCCAGTGGACTATGAGAATCTTATTTGCCTCATCAAAGAACAGTGCCAGCCACACCTAAATATTACTTAAATGCATTAATAAATACCTCCAGGTTGGAAGAAAACCTCATTGTGCATACCTGGCCCTGTGCTAGACATGGAGAACAGTGAACAGAACAGGTAAGAGTCCTTGCCCTCCTGGAGCTGACCTTCTAGTGGCAGAAGAGATGGCCCATAAGACCCCAGTAAGTCAAACACCACATCAGCCACATGGCGGCAATGGCCGTGGGGAAAACCAAAGCAAGGAAGATGACAGGGAGTGATGGGCCAGGCATCCCCAGGGTGTGAGAGAAGACCTCGCTCAGGAGGTGACATTTCAGCAGAGACCTAAAAGAGGTGAGGGAGCAGGCCTTGCCTGTGTTCCAGGTGGAAGAAACAGCAGGTGCCGGGGCTTGGAGGCAGGAAGAGCCAGGAGTGGGGAAAGCCAGGGGCAAAGGGCGGTAGTAGGAAAGGCAGAGGAAAGAGAGAAGCCAGATGTGGGAGCTACGTAGGTGGCTGCAAGGACTCTGGTTGTTCCTCTGGGAAGCCATGGAAAGTTCTGAACAGAGGAGAGATGTGATCTGACAGGTCGGAGCAGGGTCCCTCTGCCTGCTCTATGGGAAGAGACTCTGAGGGGGCGAAGTCAGAAGCGGTGGGACCCGGGAGGGGGACACTGCGACAGTCCAGGCGAGAGACGCTGATGGCTCACACCAGGGCGATCCCAGGGCAGAACGGGAGAAATGGTCTGTGGTGGATACATCCTAACAATAGAACCTGTAGGATTTGTTGAAGTGCTGGGAGTGGGAGAGAGAGAGAGTTCATCGTGACCCTGAGGTTTTTGGCCTGAGCAACTGAAAGGATGGGGTTGGAATTTACCAGGCTGGGAAAGATTATGGGAGGGGCAGGTTTGGGGGAGAAGATGGAGAATTTGATCGTGGCTGTGTTAGATGTCAAATTCAACAGCCACATGGAGATGTTGAGTGGGCAGTCACACAATTCCAGGGTTCAGCGGGGAGGTCAGCCTGAAGATAGGAATGCAAGCATTGTCAGGGTCTGAGTGAGAGCTAAAGTCACAGGATTGGGTGTGCTAATTAACCCAGGAGGGCACCGGGATGGAGAAGAAGACAAGGACAGAGACTCGGGACACACCAGTGTTCAGAGCTGGGGCACCAGGGGACACCAGAGCAAATGTTAGAGAGAGTCCATTTCCAGTCTGCGGCGCCTCCCTGGCTTCCTTAAGAAGACCAGATGTAGTGGTGGGTGTCCTATGAGCTCGTCACCTCTAGTGAAAAATGGGGCAAAGAGTGAGTCCCCAGTCCAGGCATTTCCTCCGTAGCCCCGAGCCTCAGTTTCTGCACTTGTTAAATGGGGACGTTAAGAATCCTGCTCTGGCCTTGACCAGTGTGGCTTAGTTGGTTGGACATCGTCCCACAAACTGGTTCAATTCCCAGTCAGGGCACATGCCTGGGTTTCAGTTTGGTCCCCAGTCAGGGAGCGTACAGTGGCAGCTAATCAATGGCTCTCTGTCACATCGATGTCTCTGTTTCTCTCCTTCTGCTCCTCCTCCCTCCCCCCTCTAAAAATAAATAAATAAAATCTTTTTTACAAAAAAGAAGACTCCTGCTCTGCCAGCTCTCTGAGGAAATGAGAGAACACAACAAGATTTTACAGATGATCTTATGACGAGATCTTACAAAATGCTTGAAAAAAATTGAAGAGTGCAAATGAAAGAAGATGCTTCCCCTACCGCCCAACTTTGGGTCCTCAGAAATGAGAACCGAAGCAGAGAACAAAACTTACCCGGATTCGGAGAAAACGAAAGAGAAGTTGTGGCGGAGAAAGAATGACCTACAGCTCCCTGCGACACCGTGGACGCATTTTAAAACCACGCCGTGAGCCGGCGAAACCAAATAGAAAGGAACGCATTATGTAGATTCTAGTTATCAGTGCCCAAAGCAGACAATATTGCAGTACAGCACTTAGACATACACACTTGGATGGTAAAGCTATAAAGAAAAGAATACAGCGTTTACGTGTAAGTCAGGGCAGTGGTTTCCTCCCAGGTTGGGGAGCAGGGGTTTGGGAGTCATTTGAGCCAGAGAGGGGCTTTCAAGGCTGGCCGTGGCCTATGTCTTAGCCTGGGTAGTGGTTTCACAGAGGTTCACTTTAGAATAATAGATGATGGTTTGCATTATGTCTTATGGACTTTTCTCTATGTGTTTTTGCTTTCCCAACTTTAACAATGCATCAAAAGCCTGAAAAAGAAATACACGCACCTGTATTCATATCCCTTGACCAACTCATTCTCATTCAAAAATCGAGATTACAGACAGAATCGCACACTCAGACAAACTTTGACGCACAAAGGTGTTCGCTGCAGCGCTGCTTACAATAGCCCCAGATTTGAAAGGACCTACATTCTCACTAACAGGTAAGGAGTTAAATACATTAAGGCGTACCCACAATTTGGAAAATCATTTAGCCATCTAGAAGTCTGCTATCGAAGTGTATTTAATGGGGTGGAAAATGGTCATGATTCCTGAATGAATGGAGAGGAAAAACGTGGAACGGAAACTAAATGTGGACTGTGATCTCAGCGTTGGTAATATACATTACATATCTACAAAAAAGACAGGAAAGAAGTTACAAAAATAGCCAGGGTAGTTACATCTGGGCAGTGGGATTATGGGTATTTGTTTTTGTCTTTCTACTTCTATTTCCCCAATTTTCTGCAATGGATATATATTCCTTTCATTCTTTCCTTCTTTTAACCTGGACCTCAGATGCACACAGTTAGTTAACCACACTCCTCAGGCCCTGGCACGCCATCCGTGGTGTCTGAGCGTGGCCTCTATGTTGTTCTATTTTCACTTGTTTTTGCCTTCATCGCCCATCTCAACTGCTCCTATTCTCCCCTCCCCCACAGACACCCACTCAGGTGTATTTAAAGTGTGTTCTTTCTATCCATCTGCTGTGCAGTTGTTGGGGTATATGTGTATCCAAATAGACATAGTAAAAATATGCACATGAAGAGATAAAGTGTTGTTTTATGATTGTTTTAAAATTTTTACATAATGGCACAGAGTTGAGCCTCTGATGCTGTTTTACTTTTTCACTCAGCATCGTGTTCCTGAGGTTGTTCCTTGATGCTGTTTGTGATAAATGTATGACTTCTGACCCTTGCTTAGCATCCCAGGGTGCGCACGCATCACTGTGGCAGAGGCTGCTGGCTGTTCCCCGAAAGCGGTTTCTTCCTCTTCCAGGACACTCTCAGGGACTACATCTCCCAGTGTCCCTTGCAGGTAGGTGGAACCCAGGCCTTCTCCTCTAGGCTCTTTTCCCCTCTAACTAGGTTGGCACGAGAACCCCAGAGTGACCTTGGAAGCCATGGGTTGAAGGTGGCAGAGCCACCTCAGCCTGGGTCTGAATGCCCACTTGGAGGGGAGCCAGACGACCCCTCGGTGACACTTACTTTGGGCTACCACGTGATCAAAAAATAAAACTCCCAGTGGCTCTGAGACTTGACAAACATCAGGGTCTTTATTATAGTGGTATGCATTAACCCTAACCAATAAAACCACGTTCTACATATCCATTTCCTAGTGCTACACGCAAGTCCCCCAAACTCCTTGAAGTAATGCTGCGACCAGCATCCTCACACGCGTTTCTGCTTATATCTGTGAACAAGGGTATGTTTAGGTGGTCTGCCAGAAATGGAATTGTGGGGCCGTAGGGTTTGTACGTATTCTGTTTACCTGGCCAAAGCGATGGCCCAGGCATGCGGCTCTGGGGGACAGGAGCAGCACGGGTTTTGGTATTCAGTTTCCCGGAGCCGACTTTGGCGGATGCAGCGTCTGTGCTCAGAGGGGTCACCGCTGGATCCGTCCCACAGAGCGGTCTGGGCATTATTCCATGGTCCCGGCCTCCAAGCCCGGCTTCCTGGGCACCCTGGACATTCTGTGAGGCCCCACGGCCATTCATTCATGAAATTACCAGGGTGGGTTCTGCAGTTTACAGCTGCAAATTCCTGATCTCTGCTGGATTAGAGGTTGGCGACCTTTTTCTGTAAAGGACTAGACAGTAAATATTTTAGAGTTCAAGGGTCATACAGTCCATGTCCCAACTATTCAATTCTGCTGTATCACTAGCAGCAGCCAAAGACAATATGTAAATGAATGGGTGTGGCTGCATTCCAATATACGTTTATATATAGAAACAACAGCCTGCAGATCACAATTTGCCAATCCCTGAGCTAGACAAAAAGAGATCTCTCCTTTCTCTAAATCTCTTTGTAGACAGTTACATCAGAGTTCTTGGCCTTAGCTCTTCGGTTAGCTGCTTTTCTCAACCAATTTTGGGGTCGGTCCCGCAAAGGACCTAACACGTTACCTCACCTGCAGCAGACTGACCGAATGAATAAATGAGTGAGTGAAGGAGTGGATGAATGAATGAGCAAACGAACAGATGAATGAATGCATATACTGATGGATGCTTTAATTTAGAGGTGGTGATCCCATTGAATAACCCAAGCAAAGACCAGTCAGCATGGGAGCCAGCACTACACACCCCGTGCAGCTGCACCGTGCCCCGGGGAGTCTAGTCCTGCCCCGTGGAGCCCTGGAGGGCAGAGTGCTTGCCTTTTCTCTGAGTCCCCAGAGCCCAGCGCTGTGCTCTTTACAGGAAGGTGCTTCTCTGTCCAGGCTCTGCTGCAGTTAATGTTTTAGAAAGCCCCAAGTCAGGCCCCAGGCATGGGTAGGTCCCTAGCTTTTCACACTTTCACCCGAGGCTGAACCCATCCCCGGCTGAGGAGGAACTGAGAGAGTGACCTCTCAGCCCCTGGTGGGGTGGGAACAGATATTTAGGGGACTCCCAGAGGCGTTGTAGAAACTTCTGCCTCACCTTTAAAGGTCAAGCTGGCCTTCTCAGGCCTGCCTGCTCGCCTCTCTGGTTTTCCGGCCTCAGAGGCAGACGTGTGGGCAGCGGGGTGGGGTGGAAGCGTGGAGGCAGATGGTAGGGTCAAGTGACCATCTCACTCCTCTCTTGCCCCCCGGGGAGTTGAAGAGTCCCAAGGTGGGTTTAGGTGAGAGTGTGTTTGCAGAGGAAATCTTTGGCTGGAGGGCAACTGGGCCATTCACATTGTTTTCTGTCTCCAGCAACACAATAGAAGTTTTGCTGAGGCTCAGGGAGCGTCTACAAAGTGCTCTCCTCCAAGAGCAAGGCGCTGCAGCCCGGCTTTTGGTGGCTTTTTATCTTTGGATCCCGCGAAGGTGCGGAGCAGCTAGGCAAGACCGAGGAGGTCGCAGACAGTAGTAGCAGCCTCTGGCTGTTCGGGCTGCTTGCTAAGGGAGTGGTCCTGCCCAGTGAACAAAAGGCCGGGCTGCAGGAGGACAGGGGTTGCGGGGGGGAGGGATCACCTCCATCCTTAAGGTTGGCAGGCAGGCCACTGGGAGCTGGTGACTTGGCTTCCAGCCAGAGCCCTGTTGAAACTCCTGCTGGAGAGGGAGGGGATGGCACAGACAGGATACTGTTCACACCACCAGGGGTAAGATTGCTGAATCCCATGTTTAACTTTTGTAAGAAATTGCCAATCGTTTTCCAAAGTGATTGTGCCATTTTATATTTCCACCAGCACTGTATGAGGGTCCCAGCTGCTTACTATTAGTCATTTTCATTGCACAAGTAATACATGGGTACACAAGTATTTTCCCATAAAGCTAAAGAAAGTACCTTTGCACAACCACCCAGCACCCACCACTCCCCCAAAATAATGTTGTTGGCATTTGGGGCAGCTTCCTTGCAGACCTTTTCCTGTTCATTAATATCCATAAATAAATATGCATTGAAAACACATAGTATTGTTTTGTGGTGATTCTTTTTGCAAAAACGGGAGACAATGTTCCATTATATATTTCACTGCACTCACCACCCTGACACACCGTTTATTCCCTGCCTCCCCTGAGGTAAGACGGCATAGTTTGGTCAGGGCAGAGATTTGTTTTGTATCCCCAGTGCCTAGCACAGCGGCAGGCAGAGACCAGATGCTCCATAAATATCTGGAGACTGCAAGAATAGTGTCTATATTGTCCTGCTGCTGTTTTCTCCCTTCCCTATACGTCATAGATCTGTCAGCATTTACAAATCTGTTTCCTTCTATAACCCGCTGCATAGTATCCTCATAGGAATATGCAAAATGTCTTTTTCATTCCTCTGTGGATGGGCACTCAGGCTGCTTCTGAATCTTCGTTATTAGGAGTGCTGCTGCTCTGAACATCCTGTGCTGTCCTCCTTGGGCGAGGTCTTTCTCTAGAACAGTAACCCAGCAGGAAATGGCCCGCTCAGAGGGTCTGCACACTATGCATTTTAGTAAAACTGGCCAAAGGGTCAGGATTTCTACCACCAGATGCTGCAAGGAGATCAACCCATAACCTACTTGAGACAATGGTAAGTGGAGAGAATCTCTATGATTTGGCAAAACGGGATGGTCAGGAGAAGGTAGCATCAAAGTTATAGTGGGGGTGAGGGGGCTATGCTCACACCCCCCAGGGCCAGATGCCCTGTGTTCAAATCATGTCTCTGCTGCCATCAAGCTGTGTAACCTCAGGCAAGTCACCCAACCTCCCTGCCCGCAGCTTCCCATCTGAAAATGGGAATAACAATAGTAACCACCTCAGAGTGTTGTTAAGAGATTTAACACTTGTATAAGGTGCTTAGAGCAACGATGCACACCTGTGAAATATTCAGGACACGTGAGCTACTGTTACTATTTAACAACCCAATGGGGTGTGTGTCCAGAGGACACATTCAGCTCACTTCGGTCATGGTCTTTACCCCCCTGCCCCTCCTCACCCCACGCCCCCCAGCTTTTCCATCTGTTGACTTAGGACACCTACAGCAAAGGGAGGTCTCTCCCAGGAGAGACCTGCGAGATGCCAAAGTCCCAGGGGGCGGCTATTCAGGGGGGAGGAGCTTTACAGGAACCGGACCCAGAAGGTGCTGCTGCAGCCTGGCAGTGAGCACGTCACCACTGACCTTTGGGAGGGACGCTGGGGCAGAAATCAGCTCCAGAGGGACAGTCCCTACCCTGAATGAAGGGTAGCCCCCGATCTAATCTGGAAAAGTTCACAGAAATATGAAAAGGGTACAGTCACGATAAGGAGGTACAGCCTGAGACAGGCCTGGACGGGAGAAAGGCTGCGAACTGGCAGCCTACACGAGGCTCTGGTGGCCCACAGGGAGGTATTTTTAAAATTGACTTGGTTGCCATTGATTACACATGGGAAGTTTTCACAGTAAGATCTGAATGTCTCACGCCCCACATCCTTCACATCAGCAAATTCTATAGCTCCGCCTTCAACATGTAAATACCCAGAGTCTGCCAACTTCTCCCTGCCCACACGCTTACCAACCTGTTGCCCATTCTCCACACGCAGCCAGAGGGGTCTTGTGAGGACCTGCGACATCAGATCCTCTGCCTCCTCTGCCCAGAACTCTCCCTGGCTCCCACCTCCTCAGAACAAAAGCCAGAAACCTCACAGTGGCCCACAAGGTCCTGCCTGGTCTGGCCCCATCCCCTACTTCTCTGTCCCCAGCGCCTTCTACTCCCCCCGCCCCCCGCCCTCTGCTCCAGTCACACAGACCCCAGACCCCTCACTGTTTCCAGGGCGGTCCAGGCAGGCTCTCTCCGTGGGGCCTTCGCATTTGTTTCCGCCTCCGCCTGGACAGCTCTTTCTGCAAATCCTTCCTCAAATGCCCCCTTCTCCCTGAGGTTTCCGGGATACCCATCTGAAAGTTCACACCGCCCTGCCATTCCTACCCCCTGCCCTGCACGGTGTGTCTTCATGTGTTTCACCCACTTCTCACCGTCCGACGTGCTACTTAGCCCACTGATTTTGTTCACATCTGTCCCCCATTCGTTCCCAAGCAGCGTCTTTGGTCTGTTTTGACCTCACGGTCTCTCCAGGGCCTGGGGCAGTCTTGCACTTGCTAAGCTCTCAGAAAACATTTGTGCAGTGAGTACATTTCCCGCTTCCCCAAAAGAATTTGGCAACACTGAGCAGGAGTGAGATAAGGAGGGGCCACCCCTCTTCTGCTCATGGAAGTCCCCACCCAGCGCCCCTTCACTCACTTATGCGTGTCCCCTGGGCAGGTGACAGAGCCCTGCGTCAGAGCCAAGAGCCTGGCATTTCGATTCCAACTTTCCTGTTCCAACTTTCCCTCCTTGCCATCTCCCTGGCCCTGCCAATCTCACTGCCTGGAACACCCTTCTCCCCGTCTGCCTGGCAAACTCCTCTTCATCTTCTAAATCAGGGGTCCGAAAACTCCAGCTGCCAGCCAGATCCGGCCGCCCGCCTGTTTTTCTGCAGCTTGTGAGCTAAGAATGGTTTTTACATTTGTAAATGGCTGGGGGTGGGGGGAATAAAACGAAAAGCAGACGATTTCGTGACACGTGGAAAGTATATGAAATTCAGATTTCAGCGTCCATAAATAAAGTTGTACTGGCCGCGCAGGGCCACACCGCTCGTTCACCTGCTGCCTGTCGCAAGGCGACGGCAGAGCTGAGCAGTTGTGACAGAGGCTGTGCAGCCAGCAAGTCTAAAATAGTTGTCATTCTGGCCCTTGAGATGAACAAAAACCAAAAACCACCAACGTCTTCTCACGCTTAGCTCCTCTGCGAAACCTCCTCTTGTTCCTGGAACCGCGTCGGCCCAGAGGACCGATTCACGTTATTGCACGTGGCAACTGCATTTTCACCCCTCCTTCCTCGAGGATCCAGGCCTTATCACACAGGCTCTCATGCCCCGGCCCTGAGCATGCTGTCGCTGTCTCGCTGTTGGTAACTGTGGATTAGGCTTTTCTGCAGGACCCAGCGCCGCCCACTTCTCTCTGGGCTTAGTTTTCTCATCTGTGTAGTGGACGCCTTGATCCCGGAGATCTTCAGCACTGCGTGGAGGCAGCATCCCTGAGTCCTCGGCTCAGCAGGTGGCACGAGATTATTCACCAAAACAGATTTTTTTTTTAAAGTCACTATTAGGGCACGAAGGCCACAAATTCATAAGCTGTGGCCCAATTTCAGTCCAAATACGTTTTGCTTGGCTTGTACCTGTTCTGATATATATATATATATTTTTTTTATTTTTTTTATTTTTTTTTTTACTTCACTGTCAATATAATAAACCTGGCCCACTATAACCCAGCCCACTTCAGTCACGAGTACTATGTGTCTGGCCCCTGTGAGCGTTTGAGTTTGCCAACCCTGGGCAGAAAGTTAAAGATCATTATAGCAACAACACCCAGAAGCCCTAAAGAAGCTTCTGGAGTCAAAGGTTAGGGAAGTATTTAGGCCATTTGTTCCCAAACTGGGTTGAACATTGGAATCACCAGGGAGCGTATAAAATGCAGACCCCAGGCCCACCTCAGTCCCACTGAATCCTACTTTCCATCATTTGTGGTGCTGGATATGAATTTTTTTTCAAGCTTCTCCCACAATGCTTACACATTGCAGATGGGAATATATATTGAATCAAACTCTGCAGATGTGAATTTGGCTGTATGTGTCAAAATTATAAATGTATCTCTCTCTTGACCCAGCGTTTCCACTGCTGGGAATCCATCTTCCAGACCAGCGCCTCTTCAACTTTAATGTGCACACAGATGCCCTGGGCATCTTTCTGAAATGCAGGTGCTAATGTAGCAGGCCCGGGGCGGGGCCTGCGATGCTGCAGCTCTAACAGAGCTCCCAGGGGACCCCCAGACGCCAGTCCTGGAGCACCTGACACACACGTGCCCAGCGCTGCCTGTGCAGGATGACACTGTACCGCACTCTGTCATGGCAAGTGGTGGGAAGAACCGAAATGTTTATTCGCAGTGGGCCGTCGTGCAGCAAAGCATTACACGGCCTTGGAGGGCATCAAGGCAGCTCTCTATGGAATGGTATAGAATGTTCTCCAGGACACGTTATTAAACACAAAAAGCAAGGAGCAGAATAGTGAGTGGACTGTTCAGTTATGTATGAAAAGTGTGTGGGGGGAATATTTATGTTCGTATCGACTTGAAGAAGCGCAGAGTAGCCTGGCAGGAGAAGCCGGTAAGTGAACGCCTCTGCAGAGGGGAGAGAGTGATGTATTATAGTACTCACTTGAATTTTGAGCTATGCGAATATAATACCTGTTCAAAAATAAATAAAATATATATTTAATGATATACATTAAATGATATATTTATAATGATATATAAATAAAAAGGCTCACTCTGCACTCCCGGTGCTCAGACTGAATGTGGACTGTCAGAAAAGCTGTGCCAGAGTGGGCCAGCTCCTTGCTCAGCACTCCATGTGCACTTGTACGCACACACACTCGTGTACAGCTTTGAGGACAGCCTGTGCAGTGTGTTGGCAGGCACACCAGGCCTAAACTCTGCAAACCTCAGTGAGATCCCAGGTCTGCCAGCCAAGTGACACAGAGCAAAACATTCAGCCTCCAGGAGCCCCATGTCATGGGGATGATCAGAATAACCCTGGCCGCCCTGCAGACCTTGGGTGGTAGGAGAACACTTCACAGACTCTCAAGGGTACCCATGAAAACACTAATTATAACACGAACCTCACTGGTGAGCAGGGCATGGGGCTGCCTCTGCCTGGTCTCTGCAGGGTCTCGTGCAAACCTCCCAGGACACCATGCAAGGTGGAAACCTAATACCTCGACCTTTGCGGTGAGGCAACTGCTCTGAGCAACCCCTGGCAATGCTAATCTCCAACTCTCCTCCCACCATCTGGTCCTGCTGCCAGGCTGAGTCACACGCATGCAGACTGAGGGACAGGCACATGACCTGTGTGTGGGGCTGATGTGTGAGGTGGCTGGGGGAGGGAGGGAGGGAAGGAGGGAAAGACCACAGGAGGCTGTCACTCCCTGCTCAGTGGGAAATTCCCTGACAGAGGAGGACATCTAAGCTTGCCTCGATTTAGAACTCAGCTAGCTGTCTGGTAGAACTCCTCCAGGAAGCCCATCAGGTGTGTGTGTGTGTGTGTGTGTGTGTGTGTGTGTGAGAGAGAGAGAGAGAGAGAGAGAGAGAGAGAGAGAGAGAGGGAGAGAGAGTGTGTGTGTAAAGGAGAGAGAGGAGACGGAGACAGAGAAAGAAAGTATACAGCGGATGATAATAAAAAATAACTAACAAATACTGAGCACTTAACCATACGCCAACCTCTGTCCTGAGCATCTTGCAGATTAAACTTAGTGAATCTTCATGGATACCAGCATCCTCATCACCCCCATTTTTCAGATGAGGAGACTGAGGCACGGGCAACTCATTAACTCACCCAAGGTTATATAGTCCAGAGGCAGAGACAGGCGGTCTGACTCCAGAGGCCCCACTCTCAACCTCTCAACCTCTCAGCTACAGGGAACTTCACTCCTTGAAGGGGTTTTTCAGGTGTCACTTGGCTCAGGACAGGGAGCGACGATGACGGAAATGCTGCCAGCCTATGGTGGCATCTGTCTGCGGAACCTTGGACGAATGAACCCTGTGCTTCATGTTGAAGCGCCTCCGTTTTCTCACCTGTAAAATGAGGATCCTCGTGGTGGCCCCCACCTTTCAGGGCTATCTCAGGGCTTGGTAATGAGGTGTGGAGAGCCCTGCACACAGAGCACAGACTATGAACTTTGTTCATGTAGTTTTCAGATCCATTATCATCCAGTACTATTGAATGAGGTACAAAAATACAGTGGCTGGTGTGGCTCAGTGGATTGCTCACTGGCCTGCAAACCAAAAGGTTGCTGGTTCAATTCCCAGTCAGGACACATGTGGGTTGCAGGCTGGGGTGTGCAAGAAGCAGCTGATCAATGTTTCTTCCCCTCTCTTCCCCCTTCCCTTGCTCTTCCTCTAAAGAATAAATAAATAAAGCCTTAAATCTTGTGACTCAGCACCACCACCAAAAAATAACAGAAAACTTTTTAAAAATTTTTTTAAAAGAAAAATGGCTAGAAACTCCCAGTCCCGTGCAAGAAGGAATCAAATCTCTCTTTTTCACTGCTTGTCCATATCATTCATCTGTAACATGTACCCTAAATATCTTGCCTTTTCTCCTCTTTCTGTAAGAAAGCAAGATAGGGCTAGCAAAGAAAGTACACAGATCTTGGTCATGATTAAAATCACTTTTATTTTTTTTTCCAGAGACACTGAGCAGCTGATCTCTGCTGAGGCATTCTTGCAGAAGAGAAACTCACACGTGGCACCAAATGCAGCCTGGTGGCCAGGGGACAGGAGAAATGTAGCTTTCAAGGTCACTTCCACCTCTGTCCTCGGGAAATTAATTCAATTCCATAATTATTTATTGAGCATTTGCGCTGTTCCAGGCCTCTGCTACGGGCTGGGGAGATAGCACTGAACAAGACAGACAAAAATCATTGCCTCGTGGAGCTGACATTTCAGAGGAAGAGGCAGACAATAAACAAGCAAAGAGATCGTCTAATGTCAAGTGTTGAGAAAGGCCATGAAGGAAAATAAAGCAGAATAAGGGCATGGAGAGTGATGGGAGTGGTGTATGCAGGAGGGATGCTATTAATTTGAATAGGGTGACATTTGAACACGGAGACATTTGAGCAGAGAGCTGATGAAGTGAGGGTAATTAGGGAAAGCATATTCCAAGTTGAGGGAATGACTGGCATGTGCAAAGGCCCTGAGGCAGAACCAGGGGGAGAGACCGATAGAAAGCGAATACAGAGAAGCAGGCAAGGCCTTGCCTCTCTCTTCCTTTCTTCTCTGCCAAAAGCGGATGAAGACAGCAGCCTGCCGCCCCACCTCCATCCCAGAGCCGCAGGGAGATAATAGATGGGAAGTGATTTGAGAGGAAGAGCAGGAGAGCAGTGTGATTTAATGGACACACCAGGTGCACCTCGGGGCAGTGTGGTTTCTCCGCACCCCCCCCCGCACCCCCCCCACACGGTTCTGTGTGATCCTAAATACCAGCAGTGGGAGAGTCCAAGATTTGAATGCCTCCATGCCCTCCTTCCAGGGATGGAAAAGGTGGGGCTCATCAAGGGGAGGAGACCCGCCTCCGGTCACACACAGCAAGTTCCTCCACATCCCCTGCCTTCAGGGTTTTCAGGATCGGGCTCGAAAGTATTGAACAAACATTGAACAAGCCCACTCTCACGTGAAGATAAGAGTAAATCAAATCAATATTCTTATCTCCTTAAGAAGTTGCTATTTCCCCAGGGCAAGAAGGAGGTGAGACTATTTGCTGGGGGGTTGGGCTGGGGAAGCCAAATAGTCTCACAAACAAAATGTGTTAAATAAGCAATTTCTCCAACAGGCTGGTCTCTTTACTCTACGCAGGTGACCTCTCGTTTGTGCTTTTCCAAACATTCCCCTCATTCTCCTAGGTCTTCGCAGCCCAAGTCTCTGGGCTCTTTGTCACCTCCCCTCAGACTGGGGCTCAGAGTGGTGACACAGCTCGTCTGAGGCTGTGCAGCAGGTTTATCTGCTCGGTCAGCAGATGCGGCATAACGGTGGGCCGAGAAAACGGTGGGGAGCAGACCGCACGGGAAACAGCATAATGCACAAGATAATTTCAGAGAGCACACCGACGAAATAAAACACAGGGACTGCAGGACTAATGCAGTGTGGTCAGAGAAGGGCCCCAGGGGAAGTGACACAGGAGTGGGGCCTGTAGCTTAAGAAGCAACCAGCTTTGTCCAGAGCCAATCAGAAGAGGGTTCCAGGCTGAGGGACTACAGAGGCAAAGTCCCTGTGGGGGGAACAAGCATGGTGTTGGAGGAACAGGAGCAGAGAAGACGGGGGGCGGTGGGGGGGGGAGAAGTGAGGGGGGTGAGTTCAGAGCGTTGGGGCAGGGCCTCCCGGGACACTGTAAGGAATCAGATTCAGTCCTAAGGGCAGGGGCTGCCATCTGGGGCTCTATGGCTGGTGGCCCAGCAGGGCCCTCAAACCCAGATCTCGTTCTTCAGAATCAAGGCTCGCTCTTCCCCAGCACCCTTCGGCCTTTTGTGCATCCTGGTACTTCCTCAGCTGACCCTGGAAGTTCCTGGTTGTACTCCTAGCATGTGACTCTGTGTCGTCCCACTCAGCCCGCATTTCCCACAAACTCAGCACCGACTGCCTTTCTCACGTGCACGGGCAGACCTTCACCCCCGCTTCTCAAGTTCACACACTGGGGAGGTGGGGGAAGCCTGGCAACAGCAGTTGAATTTGCATCCCCTGTTCCCCTGGCAGCAGCGGGAATTGGGGCTGGGGAAAAGCAGAGGAGGAGGAGGGAGAGAGAGAGACTGTCAAGAGTGAATCTGCCAGCAAGCCAGGTAGAAAGGCAGGGAGAACACAGGCCAGGCCTGGTGTCTCCGGCTTCTCAGCCGTGTCCCGGAGGCAGGCTTCTGGGGCCACCGTTCTCTCCTCTGGCCTCCCTCCTGGTGGTAGGAGGTGGCAGACAGGGTCCCGCTGGCCACACATAGCCAAGCAGCACAGACAGCCTCTAGGGGACCCTGAGCGGGGGGCAGGGGGTCTTAGGTTGTATAAGGTCATCATTACTCTCCACACATTTTGTCATTCCTTGAACGCATTTCCTTAAAACGCAAAGCAAACATAGAAAGAACGAACTGGAAACTCTGTCCGCCAGTGTAGGGCGTGGGCATGTGTTCAGAGCCAATGAATCAATCGATTGCATTTTTACCGGAGAATACACCATTGGTGTCCACAAGCACGTCTGTGGGGTGGGCTCCCAGAAGTGTGTTCCCGGGCACACAGGAAGGTCTGGGAACTCGCCACGAGGGAGAATGGGAGCTCCAGAAGTGCACTTTGACCCAGGCCAAAGGAAGAGACATCGCCCCCTACAGGTTGACGTCCGCTTATCCAGAAACGTAAAGAGGACGGAAATCCACCAAACAGGTCCCCACTGGCGTGCTCCAGTCCCCACACGCAAAAATCTGCGGTCAGTGTGGATAAGAACTAACTGCTGATTCTCACATAGAGTTACAAACCATGAGATTATTTTTAAATCCAAATAATCAGACTTTTAAAACTGATCCTGCACTTTTAACTTCATAGACATTTAAGAGCAGTTTTATGTTTCCAGAAACATTGAAGGGAAAGTACAGAGTTCCCTATCCCCCCTTAACGCCTCCCCCAAATTCCCCATTAGTAGCATCTGGCGTCAGCGTGGTACATTTGTTACCATCAAGGAGCCGATGTTGATACATCATCAGTAACTAAACCCACAATTTACATCAAGGTTCACTCTGTGTTGTGCGTTCTATGGGTCTCCACAAGCATAGACAATATCATATTTACCACGGTAGTAGTGTACAGAAGAGTCTCACTGCCCTAAAAACCCTCTGCGCTCTGCCTATTCATCCTCCCTCCCCCCAAACCTCTGGCAACTGCTGATCTTTTCACTGTCACATCATTTGCTTTGCCAGAAAGTCACATATTTGGAACGGTACAGCACGTAGCGTTTTCAGAGTGTCTCGTTTCACCCAGCAATAGACACTTAAGCTTCCGCCATGTCTTTTTGTTGACTTGATAGCTCTTTTTTTTTTAATTGCTAAATAACATTCCATTGTTTGGATGTACCATAGTTTGTTTATCCACTCACCTATTAAAGGATATCTTGTTTGTTCCCAAATTTGGGCAATTATCAATAAGGACTTAGATATTTTTTATGATTTTTTTTCTAATTGCAAAAAGCAATGGTATGTGGTCATTGTAGATCAGGGAAACACGGAAAAACACAGGGGATGTAATAAAAATCTCCCTTTTTACAAATAAAGAAACTGAGGCTCAGGGAGGGAAAGTGACGTGTTCATTCGCTCATTCCCTCCAGTGAATATTTACAAAGCTCCTACCCTATGCAGACACTGTGCTGGGGCGGGAGACTCCACTAGGAACAAGGGAGAAGGGGGCTCCCTCTTCCTTCCTGGAGCCGATATTCAAGACAGACAATAATCCAGTAAATAAATACTATGAATAATGAAAGAACAGCGAATATTTATTGTGTACTTTTCCTGTGCCCGACATTGTTCCAAAACCTTTATGTGAATTGAGACAAACCTCACAAGCACATTGGGAAGTGAGCCTATCATTATTTCATTTGCAGATGGGAAAACTGGGGTCCAGAGAGGTCAGGTAACTAATCTAACGTCACACAGCTGGAAACTGGGGGAAGTGGGATTTGAACCCAGGTCATGGGCTCCCAAGACTGTGGGCTTACCACTGCTGTACAACAATAAGAGGAAGTCTTTTCAGACGAAGGCTTGGTGACAGGGCCCAGGCAGCACCTGGGTCTTCAGCTTCTTGTCTCTGCCTTTCAGGGTTCTGAAGCCAAATGTCATTGTTCTTCATGGCTTCTTCCAGTCTCTTAGCGGTAGTCCCTAGGGTTGAGGGGAAGGGCTTGGAGTTCAGGGCTTGGCCAGGGCTTCTGAGTGCCATCGGATCCCCTTTATTTTTAAGCCATTAAATCCCTGATGACAAATGCTGCTCTTCGGAGCAGCAGGCTGACCTGACCGAGGGAGAGTTGCTGGGTGTGGTGGGAAAAGGAGAAAGAAACGATCTCAAAGCCGTACATCCCAGCCTCTGTGTCTGACAGTCATGAGAGAGGCAGTCTCACCCAGCTGTACTTCCTGCTGGGCCGTTCAAAATCAGCAACAGAACAAGCCAAAAGTTTATAAAATGGTGTTGGTGAGGCTCTGGGGAAACACATACTGTGATAGAACACTGGCGAAAGGCATTGTGGCTGCTTTGGAAAACAACTGACATCAACTACCCAGCTTTTAAGGAACACAGTCTTGGATCCCGCAATTCCAGGTCCAGCAGTCCGTCGTACACGCATTCTCACCTGGGTGTGCAGTGATGTACCTAAAGGCTCCACGGCACAGCAGCTTGTAGTAAGAAACTGGAATGGCCCATCTCTGCCCCATCCCCTAACCAGGTCTCCGGTTCAATGCAGTGCCCATACAGGCATCCCTGGCTGTGGTGAGCTTCACAGGTGTTGCGTTTTGTTTTTGTTTTTTTTTTACAGACTGAAGGCAAGACCCTCCACCAGCAAAGAGATTCTGACTCGCTTTACTCGCTTTGCTGTGGTGGTCTGGAACCGAACCCGTGACATCTCTGAGGTCTGCCTGTGCTCTTCCAGAAGTGCCCCGCTGTTGCTGAAAAGGCAGCTCCCCATGGATGGCCATTGAGCCCTGTTCAGGATGAGTTGTTTAGGTGGGGAAAGCGAGGTCAGAACGTTGAATGCTATCTCTGCTGTGAGAAAAAGTAGGAGGGGGCTGTTATGGAGGCGCTGAACTTCAAAAGAGGACCTGGGGTCAGGCACCCCTTGCTGTGCAATGAATAGCGAAGTCCTCAACCTCTCCATGCCTCAGTTTCCCAGACTCTAAAATTGGGTCCTAACATCTGAGCCCATTGGAAGAATTGGATAATCTATGTTAGGGCCTCTGCTCAGTGCCTAGGACATAGGAATCGATCCATAAAGAATGGCTGCAATGTGAATAATCATTACGTACAAACACTCTCAAGGAAGACATGAGAAGGTGGGTAAGGAGCTGCTTCTGGGCACTGGGAAGATGGGGGATGGGAGAGAGAGTGGCTGACTTTTCAGGGTCTGCCCTCATTGAAGCATTTGACTTTTTTCTTTTTTTAACTTGTGCGTGTATCACACAGTTAAAGAACACCATTTGAAGGAGGGGAGCAGGGCGAATCCAACAGGAGGTGATTTTCCGGCTGGATTTCCTGAGCGAAGGGCAACCTTTGTTTGAGAGCCCTGCGACTCCTGGATCACACCTGGGAGACGGCTAGAACTGCAGGAGCTCGGTCCCACCCTGGACCTGCTGAACCAGAATCTGCATTTTAACCAGACGTCCAGGTGGGTCACTCGTACGGGAGAGACTGAGAGGCTCTGGTCATAGGACCGCAGCCCTCGAGGCTGCCAAAGGCCAAAGCACAAGTGGTTTTCTCATCTTGTGATTCAGCAGGAGCACAGGATGAATGGGGTGAATTGCCCCTCCCCTGGGGTGCTGGGGCGGAGGGGAGAGAACCGTAAGATTTAAGTTAAGAACCCTGCGTACTCTCTCCCCGCAGGAGGCTGTAGCACGTGAGATCTGAGGTGTGTGGCTTTTAGCAGCTCCCCACTTAGGGTTTAAAATAACTTTCTGGTTAAAAAAAAAGAAGAAGAAGAAGGAAAAGAAAGAAAAAAGGGAACCTCCTGCTGCAGCCCACACAGCCCCACATAAAAGGAAGGCTTCCGCACCCCCATCCCATTTCATCTGTCTCTGGGGACAGTGACAGAAGAATCGCTCAGGGAGAAATCAAGGGGGAGCTGAAGGGCCTCTGTGATAACCCACTTCAAGCTTCTCATTTAATAGGTGGGAAACCCGGGGCCCAGAGAGGGTAAGTGGTTTGTCCAAGGCCACACAGCAAATTAGAGGAAGAAGCAGTTCAGGGATCACAGAGGAAAGAGAGACCTGAAACTCAAGGGGCCACTAATACCTCTAAAAGAAGCAGATCAGCGATTCTGCCGCACAGGCCATAGAGCAGGCACATGAGCCTGCTGGACTGATGGGAATTGGTTCTGGATCTTTCGCTGGTCCTGGGAGCCATCTTTGCATCTACCCACAGATTTAGAACCTTCCATATTTTAAAAAATTGTGGTAAAGTACACATAAGATTTGCACTCTTAACCATTTTTAAGTGGACAGTACAGTAGTATCAAGCACATTCAGACTTTTGTGCAATGAGCCTGCTTTTGAAGGAGACACGAGCATAAGAAGTGTTTCACTAAGTCCGGGGCTTATTTGCAGATGGTGACTGTGAATGCAGCTGCCCTCACGCCCAGCAAGGGTCCATCTCTAAGATGTACCAGTCAGCTTTAGCTGTGTAACAAACAACCACGAAATTTTCAATTATTTCTGATCTTTTTAAAAACATTTTAATTGTTATGTTTTTAGAGAGAGGGGAAGGGAGGGAGGGAGAGAAACGTGGATGTGATAGAGAAACATCGATTGGCTGCCCTCAGCACACACCCCAAATGGAGACTGAACCCACAACCCAGGCCTGTACCATGACCAGGCAACAAACTGCAACCCTTTGGTTTGCGGGATGACACCCGGCTGACTGAGCCACACCAGCCGGGCTATTTTTGTTCTTTTATCCTAAAACACTTCACCAAGTGCCAGAGGAGGCCCCTTATTGCAGAGGTAAGTCCGCAATTAAAACCCAGGAAGCGGATTTGGATCCAGACAGATCTGAGCCCCAGTCCTGCATTCTCTGGCGAGCTGTGTGACTTCCCTGTCAAGCTTCCATTTGTTCAACTGTAACAGGCGGATAATGAGAGTCCCCACTTTGAATTGTATGTACTTGGTAACCACCGAGGACAAAAATAAGTACCTTCAGCGTCGAGATTGGGCCCAGCTCACCAAGATGCTCAGACTATGAAAGGCTGGAAGAAATCGGGCCCGAGTAAGAGAAGATTCTGGGGTCCCCGGTCACTCATTCTCCTCCAAATCACACCTTCATGTAGGCAAGCACAGTGGGCAGAACCACCCACACACATTAAATTATGACAGTTTTTTCTACTGAGTGCCTATAATTGGGTAGGTGTGCATTACACACACAGGTAAAACAATGCTTTCATATCTATATTGTGTTTATGCAACTAGATCCTAAGCTCCGTGGAGGCGGGGACTGGCATGGGAACAACTAAACATTTTACAATGTGGAACAAAATAAATGGTGGCTGTGAAGGGCCATGGGGAAGGGCAACCCATTCAAACCGGGTCCAGGAGTTTCCTGAACCGGCCCTGGAAGGAGGACTGGGCGCTGGAAGAGGATCCAGCACTTACCAGCGATTTGCCTGGCACTCTATTTCCTGAATTTCTTCTTTTCTATTTAGGTTTTTTTTTTCTCTCTCTCTCTTTAAAAGATGACACAAGTGTATCTGTTATCTTTCCCTGTAGAACAAACTCATTTATTTCTGGCTCATGCATCTGTGGGTTTTCTGTGGGATATTGATGAGCTCACGATCTCCGCTGAGTCTCTGGGCAGTGGGTCTGATTTAGATCTGGCCCACGTGGGGCTCATTTTGGGGGGACCAGCAGGCTACCCCCCATGGCATGTTCTTCTCCTAGTAAAAGGCTGGAGCATAGGGGACTAGCCAAGCTCCGCCAGCACAGTGCGTGCCTTGGTTTATACAAGGTCCACTAATATCCCATTGGCCAAAGCCAGTCACATGGCCAAGGCCAAGGCCAAGAGAGGAAGGAGTGCATCCCTCTGCTGACAGTGAAGGGTGGGAAAGTACACATTTGCTCAATAACCTACTCTAGAGCAACCAGTAATACGTGAATGCAATCCCATTAAAATTTCAAACAAGGAAATACAAAAGCATAAGAAAGAAGCAAAACAGTATCCTCATTCTCCCCATCCTGCCCTCCCTCCCAGGCTTAAGCGCTACACCCGTTCGGGGTGAGTCCTGTCAGGCTTGTCCCCACACTTTCACACACACACAGACACGCACCCTGAAGGTTTTTATTTTACCCCATGGGAGCACACTACCTAAGTGTTCACGTGACGAACATAGGCACCCAATCATTTGACTATGATATTGACCCTAGGATAAGGCATGTTGCATTTCCATTTTATCAATGAGGAATCTGAGATTAAGATGTTTAGACAAGGTCACTCACTCTCCTCTTAAATAGCTGAATCAGGATTGGAACCCAGGACTTTCCAAAATTTCTTTGAATTACAAGGAGGCTGCCTCTATGAAAGGGGGTTGGGTTGGACCATGGAACTTGTTACGGGCTCACTGCACCCATCCTCTGGGACCACGGAGAAGGAGGGGGGTATGTGTGTTTGTGTATGAGTTTTAGGAAAAGGGAAAGGGAGTTGCGACTCTACTCTGATCGGACTTGTGTTGTGGGCTTTGGGAGAGACAACGCAGAGGAGAAAAGACCCTGCCCCTCAGGTCACGTGTAATTAAGCCAGAGAAACCAGGAGTCCCTCTGGAGGCAGTTCGATAATAACAGGGCAGAACGCCCTGGGGGAAGTGCAGGGCGCCCACAGGAAGTTTCATTATCTGTCCATCTAGCAGCTTAATGCTGAAGGTGAGCGCAGGAGGGGCCGATAGCCCTGCTCGGGCTGGGGGAGGACACGGGGCTTAACCACATTCGTAGCAAAAGGGTAGGTTTTATCTTTTTTTTTCCTTTCGCCCCTCAAAAGCACTGTTTCTATTTATGTAGAGTCCTAACCACTTCAGTGGCAGAAGTAGGGAGAGAGGTTCCTTTTTCAATCCAGGGGCGTCCGTTTTGTTAGCCTGTTGCTAGCAAACACACGGGGAGTGGCGTCAGGGATTTGGGAAACTAACTACAATGTTTAGTCTCTGCTAGAGCAACAAGGTGAGCATGCCTCTTGGCTTCTGTAAGAATCCTGAATTTAGGCTTTTCCACAGTAACTACTCCCACTTCTATTTTTGACAGTTCGAAATCAGTTGATGGAACAGGAGACAGGCATGTAATCGAAGTTTCCACTGTCTGTTCAAACGTCCAATTAAATTTCTTCTTCACTTTTTTTTTTCTTCCAAGAAAGCTGGTTGCTGGAGAGGGCTTGGGCATCACAGAAAGAGAAAGGACACCCGGGGGGTGAGGAAGAGGGTGGGGACGGGGGTAGGGTTGTGGCTCCAGATAAGGCTGGGCAGTTGGCAGGGGCCAGGCGTGCAGGCCCGAAAGCTGGGCTCATTGGAAAGGCAAACAGGAGGCGAAAGGTGCGGTGTGACCACAGGCTGGTGCCAGAGGAGGCGCGTGCCTTTACAGGACCTGCGTTAGAATGGCTTCGTGAGCATATAGGAGAGCCAGGGCAGAGCGGCCCACGGCTCTGAAACAGGGCCAGGGTCTGGACTGTGTGAACCGTGTGGTGACTCTGGGTGTGATTTCACCTGCAGCTAAAAATTCAAGGCTTTGAAAGGGTACCTCGAATCGCAACACTTGAGAAGCCCTTCATACAGTTTGAACAAAGCACAAAAGAGACAAATTCTGACGTGTTTGTGGTGCAGAGTAGTGGAAGATGTGGGGGAGGGGTTGGCATCAGGAAGGTGTCACGAGGTGACATCTGAGCTAGGTCTTGAGGAATGAATGGGGGATCACTCAGCAAGGATGGGGGTGCTGGGCACAACAGGCAGAAGGTACAACAGAGGCAAAGGCGGAGCGTTCAGAAAGTGCCCGGTAGGTGAAAAGGGATGGTGGGATAGGGGTCAGGTTCTTAAAGCAGAGGGGCACAGAGGAAAGCTGGGCAGTTCCACTGGGGGTGGGCCGTGCAGAGCCTCCCGCCCCAGACACGGGCCCTGGGGGACGCCGGGATCAGGTGGTTCATAATAATACGCTGGGCTCGCCTTCACGCTCTCTCACCCCAGGGGACCGGGGCAAGGCATCTGGGGCCCTTCCCCCTCTTCTTCCACACAAAGACGCACCTTTCGGGGAGGTCAAGTTGGCAGATGGGGGTGACAGATCCTGTAACCCTATCCCCAGTCCCCGAGTCAGAAAGCTCTTTCCACAGCGGGTTCCAGTCCAGGTCTACTGTTAAGTCAGAGGTTGGAAAACTGTTTTTCTCATCCACCTGGCTTCAGGTGGGCGGGAGGGAAGCCAAGCCCAGTCCTCTGGAGACAGCTCTGGCCTTGGGGCCGGACCCTTAGAAGACACAAACGAAACCCAATGCGACATGAAAGATGTCAGGAGGTGGCCAAGTGCTGATTTTATCGAGCCAGCGCCTCCTTGGAATCAGAGAGTGGGAATAGAGATCGTTGTTTCCTCCCCCTTTTCCTCCCAGTTAATTGCCAACCAGGGGTCTGTGGCTGTGTAATCAGGGGACGCCTGCTTGTGGAATCAGGCCTGGGAGGCAGGTATCCCAGCCACCCTGAATTTTTATCATTTTCCTATTGGAATTCACATCCTCAAGCAAACTGGTAAACACCATTTGGGGGCAGTGAAAGAAAAGGTAAAAAAAAGAAAAGAAAAGAAAAAAACCAACAGACTGTCTCAGCAAAAAGTTTCTAGTCTTGATGGAAGCAGGGAAAGAGGCACAGGTTCTTTACCTATCTCTCTCAACTGTGAGCTCGTTAGGAGCGAGGACCTAGTCAAACCCGTGCTGGCATCTGTCTCTGGAACCAAGCTCGTGATGAGGCTCAGTGTACATGTCAGCTCCTTCAGAAATCTTTCCGTTGTGAATATTAGAAACCCAGCTAAGTCCACCTAATGAGATTCAATCCTGAAACTTCCACTGGAATTATTAGGAACAAAAGCTCTCTTTATGCAGATGTTATTAGAAGGACAGTACGAGCATCAGGCCACCAGAGCTGCCACAGGGAGATTCTACTCAAGAAACACCAGGGAGCCCTGACTAATGAGGCTCAGTGGGTTGGGTGTCATCTTGCAAAGGGAGGGGTCTCTGGTTCGATTCCCAGTCAGAGCATATGCCTGGGTTGCGGTTTGGTCCCCAGTGGGGCTGTGCAGAGGAGGCAACCTATTGATGTTTCTCTCTCACATCGATGTTTCTCTCCCTCTCTTTCTCTCTCCCTTCCCCTCTCTCTAAAAATAAATAAATGAAATTTAGGGTGGAAGGAAGGAAGGAAGGAAGGAAGGAAGGAAGGAAGGAAGACCAGGGAAAGCAAAGCAGGGAGGAAAAAACTGAGTTCTGGTTGATATCTTTGAGCCCCTGGATTCAGCTATGCCTGAATCCCATTAGTCTTTTTTTTAAGGTTTTATTTATTTCTAGAGAGAGATGAAGGGAGTGAGAAAGAGAGAGAGAGAAATATCAGTGTGTGGTTGTCTCTCACACGCCCCCTGCTGGGTACTTGGCCTGCAACCCAGGCTTGTGCCCTGACTGGGAATGTAAGTGGCAACCCTTCGGTTCACAGGCCATCACTCAGTCCACTAAACCACATGAGCCAGGGCTGAATCCCATTAGTCTTAAAGTTACATGCCTTAGTAGATTCCCTTCTTTGCTCAAGTCAGCTCAAATTGGGTTTCAGTCACTTATAACCAAAGGCCGCACTGAAGGACTGCTTCAAGGTAAGGCTTAAACAAGACTGTAAATTATGAAGTGCTTAAGGACAGGTGCTCAAAAAAACAGGAGTCATCATCATTAGTATTTCACAATTTCATCTTCTGCACACGTATTGAAATCTGTTTTCACTTTCAAAACTTTTACTGAAGGGGAAAAAAAATGTTTCAAAGTCTGTAAAATCGGGATTACTGTTCCCTTGGTACCAGTGTGGCCACATGGGTTATTATAATACTGAAATATTTCCATAACCACGTTGGATCTCCCACCTCCCTCTTTTGGGACCCATCAGCCTTGCTCACACAACCTAGCACCTAAGGGGTTAATGCCAGGGCTGGCTGGGGATCCCTGGACCTGCTTTCTGGCTGAGGCCTCCTCCATGCTGCGTGTTTTTGATTTCACCTCTGGGTATAACTGTGGAACCTTTACCGACCCCAAAGATGCCAGAGATATAATTTTGCAGAGTGGTGACCAAGCAGGTATGGGTACCAGGCCAAGTCCTGTCTCTCTCCCTTGCCTATTACCTGCCTCCTTACCTTATTTCTACATCAGGACCATATTTGTCGTTTCTCACAGCAATCCGACAGTCCTTTGTTTTAACACACTGTAGCTGGCCCGACCCTTACTCCACAGGGGACATATGGTCCGTTTTTGTTCAGCTTTTTAGATTTTAAAAACTCACTCTGTCGGAAATTGAATTTCCATGTGGTGCCCATCTTTCTGGTAATAAGCAACGGATTTCCTTCCTGCTACGTACTTGGGTTTTGCGAATCACAAGACACAGTTTAACTTTTTCTCTGGAAATGTTTTTTGGTTGTTGCTCTTTGAAATAAGAACCCATGTGCTCGACTGTGTAATGCTGCCATTTAATAAATTATTTATTTTGACTCTAAGTCTACAAAGGATTTAAAGTGGTTTATAAAAACACGCACAAGATGAAATCAATACAAGAGGGAGTCAGAGAAGAAAAAATAAGGAGCAGTATATCCAATAAGTGTGGTGGTCAGCTGCTGTTAAGAGATCAGAAATAACAGTGGCCTAAACACCATAGTCATTTTTCTCTTACATAAATAAAATCTTTTTTTTTTAAGATTTTATTTATTTATTTTTAGAAAGGGAAAGGGAGGGAGAAAGAGAGGGAGAGAAATATCAGTGTGCCCCACACTGGGGACTTGGCCTGCAACCAGGCATGTGCCCTGACTGGGAATCGAACCAGCAACCCTTTGGTTCACAGGCTGGCACTCAATCCACTGAGCCACACCAGCCAAGGCCATAAATGAAATATGGAGGATAGAGGTTTATATCTGATGCAGCAGCTCCACAAAACTTGTTTTGTGACTTGTTTCATTGGATCCTTAGAAGGCAGCTTCTGTCCTCAAGTCTACCTCATGGTTCAGAATGGCTACAGGAGCTCCAGCCTTTGCAGCCACATTTAGGCAGCAGGGAGAAGAAAAAGAGTACACCCTGCAATCCTAGCTTTCTTTAAGGAACCTCTTGGAAGTTTCAGCCCAAAACTTCAGTTTATGTATGAATTGGCCAGAATTTAGCCCTGGCTGCACAGGAGGCTGAGAACTGTAATCTTTTAGATTGGCACAATGCCACCTCACATAAAACTGGGGCTCGGTTACTAGGAAAGGAGGGAGAATGGATAACAGGTAACCTCTGTTACAGGTAAGTAAACAAAATAAATCCAGGGATTCAGCTGGTTCATAAAACTGCTTTTTGTAAAGACCTTTCAGGCTGCCAAATTTTCTCTGAGCATGCTAGTGACGACAGCAGGTAGAAGTCCGCGACTAAATACACAGTGTTCTTACCAAAGCAAAGAAAGTAAACCCATTGCTCAGAGAAAGACTTACCTTTTCCCTCTGCAGAAGTTAAAAAGAAGGCCAACCCACAGGTCTTCATTAGGAAGACATGGGACATGGCGTCCTTGACAATATTCCCACGACAATGAAACGACATGCTTCTGGGATTTGCTTCAAAGAATTAGGGGTGAGGGAGTGCGCGGGAGTGTGTAGCTAAAACCAGAGGAGCCAGGAGTTGATAGTTGCCAGACTGGGTGATGGAGACAGGGGAGTTTGTTAGACATTTCCCCTTTGGTGGATGTTTAAAATTTTCCCATAAAAAAAAAAGAGCTTAAAACTCTGCAACAAATCCTTTCCTACAGTTGCTTTTTAAATGTTCCTTTCAATAAACTTGCTTTTAAGTTCATATTGTCAGGCAGCTTCTATCATAATTAATCCATTGTATTTTTGGCCTTTTGGTATAATTTCCTTGTTTATTAACTTATTTAACAGCTTTACTGAGATTTAATCCACATTATAATTCAGTCTTTTAAAGTGTACCACTCACTGGTTTCTCATAGAGTTGCACAACCGTCACCATGACCTAATTTTAGATACTTTCGTCACCCCCAAAGGAAACCCCACCCCCTGACACACACTTAATCTACTTTCTGACTCTCTGCATCTGCCTATTCTATATATTTTATGTAAATGGAGTCATACAGCATGTTTTTTGTGTGTGACTAGCTTCTCTCGCTTAGCATGATGTAGTCAAGCTTCATCCATGTTGCAGCCTGTGTCAGTACTTCAAACCTTTTCACAGCCAAAGAACATTCTGTTTTATTGATAATGCCATGTTTTGTTCATCCAACTGTCAACTGATAAACATTGGAGTTGTTTCCAATGTTTGGTTATTAGGAAGATTGCCGATGTGAGCCTTTGGATACAAGTTTCTGTGTGAACATACGTTTTCATTTCTCTTGGATATGTATTTACCCCTATGAATGAAATGGCCAGGCTAAGTGGTAAACTCCATGTTTAACATTGTGAGGAAATTGCCAAACCATTTCCACGGTGGAAATGTGTAATGGTTCCAACTCCTGCACATCCTCAGCCACACTTACTATTGTCCGTCTTACCTATTTTAGCCATACCAGTGAGTGTGAAGTGGTGTCTTGAGGCTTTGATTTGCATTTCCTTAATGACTAATGACGTTGGCCAACTTTAATGTGCTTGTTGGTCATTCGTATGCCTTCTTTGGGAGATGTCTCTTCAAATCCTTGACCCACTCCCCAATTGACTCACTGTTTTTTTACTGTCGGATTGTAGGTGTTTTTATATATTCTGGGTACAAGTCCCTTATCACATATATCAGTATGATCTGCAAACATTTTTTAACATTCTGTGGCTTGGGGTTTTTTTATGCTTTGCTTTGTTTTATACTTTCTTGATGGTGTCCTTTGAAACACGGAAGTTTTTAATTTTGATGAACTCCAATTTATCTATTTTTTCTTTAGCCACTTGTGCTTTTTTGGTGTTATATGCAAAAAGGCTTTGCTTAACCTAAAATCACAAAGATTTGTTCCAATGTTTTCTTCTAAGAGTTTTAGTTTTAGGTCTATGGTTTATTTTCAGTTGTTATTTGTATGAGGAGGGGGTTCAAATGCATTCTTCTGCACGTGAACATCCAGTAGTCCCAGCACCTGTTGTAGAAAAGTCTTTATTTCCCTATCGAACTGTCTTGGCATCCTTGTCAAAAATCAACTGACTATAAATACAAAAATGTGTTCCTTTCTTTCAATCTATTCCATTAATCTATATGAGGCCTGGAAAAAGTCCAAATGTTGTTAATGTAACAAGAATGGTTTGTGCCACATTGATGTAACCTGGCAGCCGAGGAGAGTGGACTGGAATGTGCATGTGTGACTAGTCAGACTGTACTAGTCAGTGGGAATGGTAGTCTCTGTTGAGTGAGCATGTGTACTGTGTGGCCATCACATTCAAAATGACTAATTGAGTAGAGCAATGAATTTACATCAAATTTGCATTAAGCTTGAACGTTCCTCTGTAGAAACTATTCAGATGATTCAGAAGGCTGCAGCTATGGGCAACTGGTGACTGGCTGCTTCATCAGGACAATGCTCCTGCTCACGCATCATGTCTTGTGCAGAGTTTTTTTGAGAAACATCAAATCATCCAGGTTACTCAGCCCCTTTACAGCCCAGATTTGGTGCCCTGAGACTTCTGGCTTTTCCCAAAACTAAAATCACCTCTGAAAGGGAAGAGATTTCAGACCATCAGTGAGATTCAGGAAAATACAATGGAGCAGTTGACAGTGATTGGGAGAACTGTGTGAGGTCCCAAGATAACTACTTTGAAAGGGACTGAGGCGTCATTGTCCTATGTACAATGTTCTTGTACCTTGCATCTTCTTCAGTAAATGTTTTTATTTTCCATGTTACATGGCTGGACACCTTCTGGACAGAGCTTGTATGTCTATCCTTGTGCCAGTGCCACATTGTACAGATTACTGTAGCCCAAAGCATGTTTTAAATTGAAGAATTATAAATCCTCCAACTGTGCTCTTTTCCAGGGTTGTTTCACCTATTCTCGGTTCCTTGAATTTCTGCATGAATTTTAAGATCAGTTTGCCAATTGAAAAGAAGCCAGCTGGGATTTTTATACGGATTCCTTTGAATCCATAGACGAATTAGGGGAGTATTGCCAACTTCACAATATTAAGTCTACTAATCCATGAAGATGGGATAGCCTTCCATTTATTTAGGTCTTCTCTTATTTCTTTCAATTTTTTATTTTTTGAGAGCACAAATACTTTACTTCTTCTGTTAATTTGTTCCTAAGTGTTTTATTCTTTTTGATGTTAAAATAAATAAAATTATTTACTTAATTTTATTAAGTTTTTCATTGATATTTTACAGATACAATTGATTTTTATATCAGTCTTATATTCTACAACCTTGTTTATTAGTTCTAATAGTGTTTTTTTGGGGGGGAATTCTTTACCATTTATATAACATGTGAGATAATGCCATCAACAAATAGAATTGCCTTGCTTCTTCCTTCCAGTCTGGGTGCCCTTTATTTCCTTTTCTTATCTAATTGCCCCAGATAGAATGCCCAGCACAATATACAACAGATGTGGTGAGAGCAGACACCCTTATCTTGTTCCTCACCTTGGGGGGAAAGCATTCATTCTTTCACCACGAAGGAGGAGGGTAACCGTGGGGTTTTTGTAGATGCCTCTTAAATGGGGTTGAGGAAGTCCCCTTCTATTTCTAGTTTGTTTAATGTTTTGTTTTGTTTTTTAAAATCAAGAAAGGGCGCTGGATTTTGTCAATTTTTTTTGTACCTACTGAGATGATCATGTGTTTTTATTCTTTAATCTATTGATATATTGTATTAATTGCTTTTTTAATGTTAAGTTCACTTTGCATTCCTGGGATAAATTCCTGGTGGGTGATCCTTTCCATATGTCTCTAGATTCAGTTCGCTAGTATTTTGTGGGGGGTATTTGCATCGATATTCATGAAGACATTAGTCTGCACTTTCATATTCTTGTGGTGTCTTTGGCTTTCACAGCAAGGCAATACTTGACCTCATGGAATGCGTTGGGAAATGTTCCCTCTTTCAATTTCTAGAAGGATTTTTGAACAATTGGTATTGCTTCTTCCTTAAATGTTTGGTAGAATTCACCAGCCAAGCTATCTGATCTTTGCTTTTTAAAACAATATATTTTATTGATTATGCTACTACAGTTGTCATAGCTTTACCCCCTTTGCCCCTCTCCACCCAGGACCCCCATTGCCTCCAGCAATCTCCCCCGGTAGTTCATGTCCATGGGTTATGCATGTGAGTTCTTTGGATACTCAATTTCATATACTGTTCTTAACTTCCCCGTCTCTTTTGTACCTACCATTTTTTCCTTCTTAATCCCTGCACCTTTTCCCCTGTTCTCCCCCTCCCCCTCCAAATGATGTGGAGATAACACTCCAAATGATCTCCACATCTATGATTCTGCTTCTGTTCTGCTTGTTTGCTTAGTCTGTTTTTTTTTTTAGACTTGGTTGTTGATAGTTGTGAATTTATTGCCATTTAACATTCATAGTTTTGGTCTTCTTTTTCTTACATAATTCCCTTTAACATTTCACATAATAATGGCTTGGTGATGATGAACTCCTTCAGTTTTACCTTGTCTGGGAAGCAAGTGTATCTGCCTCTGTGTATTAGGTACAGCTGCTTTGGCCCCCTGGCTACTGCAGAAAAACACACCTGTAAGTTGTATGGGGTGGAACCTTAGGTAATCGCCTGAGTGGGGCAACCTCTGTCACTCCTCTGTGTGGAGGGGAGGGCTCAGAGAGGGGACAATGCTGCTGCCTCTGGAGTTCTACCTGGAAGGAAGCCACCTCCCAGGGCTCACCCTGATGCCAGCCACATCAATCTCTCCCTGTGAGCCACTGGCGCCCTTCCAGTTGTGACCCTGGTGCTGAATCCCAGAGGGAATGTGTTTGCACAAGTCCCAAGCCCATTGTGGGCCCTTTAACAGGAATTTCTCAAGAATTCTGCAGTTTCTTCTGCCGCCCCAACCCCCACTGGTTTTTATAGCCAGAAGTTATGGGGACTCATCTTCCTGGTGCTGAAACCCTGGGCTGGGTGGTTTGCTCTGGGACTAGGATCCCTTGCTCCTGAGGGATCCCTCCCAATTTGTACCCACCACACCTGGATGTGGGAATGCCCATTCTGTGTCTCTGTGCCTCTCCGTGCCACTCTGCCACACCTCTTCACCCCTCCCCACCCCTGCCCATCTCTCCACGTCTCTGCCCCTCCTACCTGTCAGGAAGAATGTGGCTTCTTTAAGTCCTCGGTTGTCAGACTTCCATACAGCTCGATCTTCTGATGTTTCTGGGTGATATTTGTTTCATAGTCCAGCTGTACTTTTTTCCGCACTTGTGCAAGGAGGTGAAGTATATTTGCCTGTGCCCTGATCTTGACCAGAAGTCCTTGTCTCCTGGCTTTTCTTTGTGGAATTTATTTTATTATTACCTCTTTCTTCAGTTGTTACACATCTATTCAGATTTCCTATTTCTTCTTGAATCACTTTCAGTAGTTTATCTTTCTAGGAATTTGTCCATTTCAGCTAAGTCACCTAATTTTTTGGCATAGTTGTTTACAGCATTCCTTTATGAACCTTTTTGTTGTTTTTCTGTAAGGTGAGTAACAATGTCTCCTCTCTCGTTCTTGATTTTAGTAAGTTGAGTCTTCTCTCTCTGTTTCTTGGTCAGGATGGCTAAAGATTTGTCCTTGGTTGATTTTTTCAAAGAACCATCTTTTGGTTTTATTGATTTTATTGTTTTCTGTTCCTTATCTTATTAATTTTTGTTCTAATACTTATTTTTTCCCTTTGTTCGACTTAGGTATATCCGTAATATTTTTAAAGTAGTGTTTTCTAAATTATTTTCCACAGGACTAGAAATGACTGGTGAAGAAAAAGGATTTCTCTGATCAAATAGTTTTGGGAAACACTGAGTTTAATCATATTAAATTCTCCTCCTTCTCCTAAACTGTGGAGGTTCTGAGAATCTTTACTATCTTTTAAAAAACATTTTGTTTGTTTGTTTGTTTGTTTGTTTAAGAGAGAGGAAGGGAAGGAGAAAGAGAAGGAGCGAAACACTAACGTGAGAGAGAAACAACAATCCGCTGGGTAAGCTCCCAACCAGACCAAACCCGCAACCTAGGCATGTGCCCTGACCGGGAATGGAACCAGCAACCTTTCAATTTGCAGGATGACACTCCAACCAACTGCGCCACAGGGCAGGACACAGAACTTTTGCTGTTTTTATGAATATTATGGATTTCCAAAAGGCGGCCTCAGTATACAGCACTTTCAAAATTCATTTAATTAGAAAACTCATTTTTTGTTTTTGTAAAGTAATTTTGGACCCTTGGGATTTTGTGAGAACCTACTGTAGAGTTTTCTGAAGTGTTACCACGCGCAGAGGTTCTATGTGGTTGAGCAGAGTGACCGTGCATCTTCCCGACCAGCACACTTTCGAGACTGACGGGGTGCAAAATTCAAGGGGTGCCCAAAAGCATGGTGATCAAGATAAAAAATATTTGTTATGTGATTTTTAAAACAATCCAAATCGTTGTAAAAAATCCACAATGGCCCTGACTGATGTGGCTTAGGCGGTTGGGTGTCGTTCCACAAACCGAAGACTCGCTGGTTCGATTCCCAGTCAGGGCACATGTCTGGGTTGCAGGCCAGGCCCCTGGTTGCAGCCAGTCGGGGGCGTGTAAGCAGCAACAGATAGATCAGTGTTTCTCTCACATACAGATGTCTCTCTCCCTCTCCTTCTCCCTCTCTTCCCCTCTCTCTAAAAATAAATATATAAAATCTTTTTTAAGAAATCCACCACAAACAAAATAATCAACCTTTGAAATGAAGACAGAAACCATGTCCCTGACTTTGACTTTTGCCTCGGGCTACAGGGTGGCTTGGGCGTGACGCTGTTCCTGATCCTATCTTTATTAAAAATGTTGGTATTCGATTCATTATGGGTGATTTGCATTCATTTTGATGTTTGTCAATACGGCATTATAAATATAATTATCCTGATCACCAGGGTTTTTTGGTGCCCGCCCTTACATTTTGCCTGGCTTTCTCACCTACCCTTTGGACACTCAATACCTGCCAGCTGCTGCCGTTGCTACTCGTTGCTGAGTGCTAACTATGCACCAGAAATCGCCGTGAAGAGTTTTGTAAACACATGTCACCTCAACAACTAGAGGGGAAATCAGGAACAGCATTGCCACGCAAGTGACAGGATGGCAGGAAATATTTGTAGTTTCAACTGGCGAAGGATCACTGCCCAGAATATATAAAGAACTCCTACAAGTTCATTTTCTGAGAGACAAACGACCTAACACAACAGCAGGCGAAGGAGAGGAACAGCCAGTCCACCAAAGAGGGAAAAGGGTTGACAAACACGTGAAAAAGCTTCAACCTCACTGTTACCAAATACAGATTTTGAAGCTTGATGCTATCAAGTATTGGCAAGGATGTCAGGAAATTATACACCGACATCCTCCCTGGAGGGAAATTGGCACATCTGTTAAATTAAAGTTGCACCCAACCTCTGGCTGAGCTAGTCTACTTCTTAGCGATACCGGGAGATACTGCGTACACATGCCCAGGATGTTTCTGAGACTGCTCGTAATGGCAATAAGTTGGAAACACGCTAAAGGTCCTTCAAGGAGGGAGCCGACAAATAACCAAGGGACGATGGGCCCCATTCCCACTGTGGGGGTGCCCAGTGGACAGCAGCACCTTCTGTCATCAGCCCTGGTCTCCAGAGGGGGCCAGCCCCACAGAGCTTCTGCCCTGACATCTCTTATGGGCTGGGGAGCCGGAGCACTGTGGGGCATGGTTTCCCGCCTTATCTATTACCTTCACGTTTGCAAACCTGCCTCTCTGGGTCTTGCCTCCCTTCCTTCACGGTCTGCTGGGGCAGTGATGCCTTTCTGCCACACATGGTCTGGATCCACGTTTCCCCAGCTGCCCTCCCCGGGAGCAGGTGAGCCGCGCCTGCCTCCTGGAAATTAAAGGTGTTAAATCCCGTAACACAGGAGAGCACTCACAAATGATGAACGCGCCCTCATCCAGTATCGTGTTCAGCTCCCTACACCGTTGCCTCTAGGTCCACACCCGCAGTTGGTCCGCTCTCTCCCTGTCCTGGATCCAAACCCTGCTGGTCCATGTGAAACTCATTCTGCAGCCCCTTGGTGTTTGATCCCCACACTCCAAAGCCTAGAGAACACCCCACCATTGGGCTGCGCTGGAATGTGATCCTTGGAGACCAGGCTGGGGGGCGGGGAGCCCGTGTGATGTTTTTCCACTTCTAGTGTTTGGGAGAGAGGCTAGAGGAGTCCTTGGCACTGTGGTGTCCCTGGAATGACTCCTTGGCTCCTGGAATCACAGGGCTCTGGGTGTGGGCTCAGAAGCTCAGCACTTTCTGGTTGTGTGGCTGTGGGGATTCACTCAATCTCTGTGAGCCTCTGTCTCTTCTTCTACCAAGGGCAGTGAACCCCACGACCTCGCAGCCTCACAGGGGTGCAGTAAGGATGAAAGGAGAGAGAACCTTCAAAGCTCCCTGCAGACAGCCTGGATGGCTGGGCTGAGCATCTTGGATGGGCCCTTGCAAACCTGAGATTCTATAGACAGGTAGAAATGCTTCCCAGAGCCGAGTGGGGGACTGGAAGCAGCGTCGGGAATTGGGTGAGAGGACGAAGAAGAGGAGGACTTGTGGGGGAAGGAAACACGAAGTGGGTTCCACTGCCGCGGTGGGGTGTGCACGGGGTCCTCTCCAGACACTTCTGTGTTGTGGGCTCCGTCCTGTGCGTTGAGGGGTTAGTGCCACACCTGGCCCCTACCCACTGGATGCAGTAGCCCCCCTGCTCCCCTCCCCTGTCGTGACAACCAAGTATGCCCCGGGGCCAAAGTTGTCCCCAGTGTGGAAACCACTGCTCTGAAACTAGTTAAGCCTCCTGGTGAAACTGGGATAATAATGTGGTCATATCCACCTTTCATGGTGGCAGTAAGGATCGTCATCATTTTAGTGTGTTTACTGAGCACTTACTGTGTGCCCATGGCCACGCGGACACCTGACATGCTCCCCCAACCCTCCAGTCCATCCTACTTAACGCCACTCTCTTTTTCTCTGCTGCACAGGTGAAGAAACTGCCACCGTCTCTCTCATCTTCAAACTCAGCAAACACCTTCCAAGACCTGTGTGTGCCAGGGCTCAAGGGGGTATTGCACGTATATAGTATCTCTGGTTCTGGGTGGATGCGGCCAACGGGAGCCACTAGGTGGAGACCGGAGAATGAGAGGAAGGGAGGACCCAGGGCATCTGCCCTCCTCTCCCTGCCGTGGACAGCAACTTCAGTGGCTCCCACCATACAGCCCCTCCCTCGGGGGTCCTGGCTCTGCCTGTCTGGCCAGGCTTCCTCCCAGTAGCCCAGACTCCAAGCCATAGCAACATCAACCCCTCTCTTTACTCCTCCCCACACAGCAGCGGATCATCTTCCTGCTGTGGTTAATCACCGGGTTGCCTAGCATGTCCTTTTGGCTTTTCAGCTCCCCCATCACCCATGTAACCAACGCCATGTATTACATCCCCTCAGTTTAAAGTCTGGAGGGTTTTTTGCTTCTCTGATGGAGCTGTGACAGCCACACACAGGATTCGGTTTCCTAGGTCATCCTCTTAGACATCAGGCTGATGAGCTCTTGACTTTACACAGAGATCTCCTGAATATGAGAGTAAATGTGTCTGATGGATGTATTAGTCAGGACTGCTTTGATTGCAGGTGACAGAAAATCCAACCCCCAAATGGTTTAAGCAGAAAAAGAAATGTATTCTCTTAGGTAACTTCCAAGGGCAACCTTCAGGCACAGTTTGATCCAGGGACTCCAGTGTCAGGATATCTCTATCCCCAGCTCTTATCTTTCCTGTGTTAACTCATTTGTAGGTAAGCTCTTCCATTATGTGACAAAAGATGGTTCCAGCAGCAACAAGCCTGCCTCCTTCCAATTTAACGGCCCCTGCAGAAAGAGAGCCCTCTTTCTCAATACCTCCAGTGAAGTCCCAGGGAGGATTCTCATTGATCCAGCTTGGACCCCATGCGCATTCCTCAGCCAATTACTGTGGCCAGCAAGATGAGATGCCGGGTTACATACCCAACCCATAGAGCTGGAGATGGGGGTCAGCATCCCCACACCACCAAGGGCCCAGGGAAGGGAGTTGAGCACAGTGGGGAACTGTTACCAATGTCTGCACATGCGCATATACATTACACACACCATTCGGTTCACTCGGTTCTAGTGCAAAAGAAACCAGCTGATCGGGAGGGGCAGAAGATGTGGAATCAGAAGACCTGTTTCGGAATGCCAGCGTCTCCACGTGTCCTCAGGTGTGTGAATTGACCTCTGTGCTTGTTTTCTAACGTACAAAATTCAACAGCAGTAACAACCACACACATTTAGTGAATGAATGGTAGCTATGTGCCAGGCACTGGCAGAGGCTCCGGGAACACAGAAGGGAGGGAATAAAACCGGGGTTCATATTGCTTGCAGCTCACATGTAGTTGTAAGAAATACATGAGATTCTTTGTGCAAAATATCCCCTGAGCCCTGACATACCAGACCTTCAGGAGGAGCTGGTTACATTGAATTTGAAGAACACTGAGGTAAGCCCGTATGAATTGTAAATGAGTATGGCAAAGGCAGTGAGTACTACCCCAGTGGTTTTCCTCCCCCTCCTCTTTAGTTAGGCACACTGCTGCCTGAAATCAAGTCTACATTTCCCAGCCAATCCTTGCAGCTGGGTGTGGACTGTGACTAAGTCGTAGCCCAGGGATGTATGTGGAAACTCATTGTGGTGGTGGGGAGTGGGGAGTGATGGAGGTAGGGATGTTCTTAAAGGGAGAGGCCAGGCACCTATCTGTCCTGCCTCTCCCTGGGTCCCCGCAATGTACATACGACCGTGGCAGAGCAGGTGTCTTGGGCCACAAGGGGTTAATTCCTGGGTCTCTCCCGTCATTTCTACCACCTTCAGTGTGAAAGAAACCTCTCCTGAGCTCATCTCCAGCTATTGCCCCATTTCTCTCTTTCCCTTTACAGCAAAAACTCCCCAAAGAGCCTGTGTTTTCTGTCTCAAATTTCTCTCCGCTCCCTCTCGACGTGCGTGTAGCTGAACCCTGTGGTCATTCAAGTCCTCCTCCAACGTGCATCAGCGGCATGTGCCACAGTTGTTCCCTCCCTCCTTTGTTATTTTTAATTTTGGTAAAATACATAAAATTAAATTTGCCCTTTCAGCCATTCTTAAATGGACAGCCCAGCGGCGTTAAGTACATTCAAGCTGTTGTGCAACCATCGCCACCATCCAGCTGCACAACTTTCCTTTTTCTCTAACTTTTTTTTATTGTTACTCCAGTCCCGTTGACTCCATTTTCCTCCCACCACGCCCCCCGACCCCAGCCATCCCCACTTCCACCCCCCCCATCCTAACCCTCAGCTGCTCAACGACTGCTCCACCTTCCCAAACAGAAACTCTGTGCAAGTTAAACAACGTCCTGCCCCCTCCCTGCCAGCCACACTCTAATCCATTTTCTGCCTATACATTTGCATATTTGAGAGGTTTCCTACACAAGGAGTCATACAATATCTGTCCTTTTGCATCTGGCTTCTTTCACTAAGCATAATGTTTTCCAGGTTCAATTACATTGTGGTGTGGATCAGGTCTTCAGTCTTCTTCCAGCCAAATAATATTCCACGGTGTGACTAGACCACATTTTCGCTTTTCTGTCCATCAGTTGGCGGACACGTGGGTTGTTTCCGCTGTTCGGGTATCGTGCAGAGTGCTGCTGTGAAGACCCCTGTGCCGGGTTTCCTGAGCCTTGGTTTCAGTCCTCTGCCCTCGGAGGAGACTTGCTGTGCCAATGGCAGTCGGGTGCTTTCCCCTGTGGGGACTAGGCTGCGCGTGTGGGGGGACTGGGCTGCGTGTGGGGGGACTGGGCTGTGTGTGGGGGGACTGGGCTGCGTGTGGGAGGGGACAATGATTTCCAGCCTCTCGGACTTCTTGAGGCCGGTAACATTTCTTAAAAACAAAACAAATAGTTGGGCGAGGTACGTAAGATGGTCTGCTTTTTATATTGCCAAGTAAAGACTTCAAGACAAGAGGAAAAGGGCATTTTAACCACCGCTGCTACACCCCCCCACCAAAAAAAATAGAGGAGATTTAAATGTTAGAATAAGCAGCAGTTAAAGTTTATGCAAATTTCACTGCATTGTTATTTTCTCCAAAGTACATGAACCGCTACACACACACACACACACACACACACACCCCTCACCTCCTTACAGTCTAGCCAGGCTCTGTGTGTGAATGTGTCTGCATATGTGTGTGTTGCAAGGGGATGTGCAGTATGCAACTCTAGGGAATTCTGAGATGTGTAAAAAGTAGTTCTTGCCCTAAGGAGCTTCAGGCTCCGAGAAGAATAAAAACCAGGGTAATTGCTTTAATCAAGGCACAGGCAACGAGAGAACTCGAGGAAAGAAATCAGTTCCGACCGTGGGAAAGCCTGTCGAGGAGCAGAGATTCTGAGCGGGCTGGGATGCATTGTGTGCCCGCAAGTCTGGGAGATAATTTTTACCAGACCGGGAGAATCTGCAGTTCCTAGAGTCGTGGTACCTTTAGGAACAGAGAGATTCTATTGCCAAATAATCTCTTCCAGTTGGGGCATTAATAAAAGCAGTGGGAAGATTTGGTCCTCTCTTCCCCTGGGCCCCAGGCCTCTGAGAGCCATCACCTTCCATAGGATCCAGCTCGGAAATTACCTCCAAAGTGCCTGCCACCTGAGTGAGTTTGGGAGGGAAGCAGTTGTCCCAGGAGGCTGGGAGACTTGTGGGGTCCTAGCACCATCACGAAGGACAAAGTAGCGTGTACCTGAGGCAGCAGACACCAGGGGGTCTATGAGTCTCCGAGCCTCCTATCTCCCCCTAAGCTCCTAAAATCCCCTTGGAGAGTTTGGGGGAGGGGACATGGTGGGCAATTGCAGCTGAACTCATTAGGGGAAGGAATTATTCCCTTTGCTCCCCATCTCACAGCTCCTGCCGGAAGCACAAAAATGAAGAAAGGAGAAGAACACATTCAGCAACTTAGTCTGTGACTCAGTGAGTCCCTCAGGGAAGAGGCAAACCCTGCCGCAGGAGTTTCAGAGAGCTTCGGAGGAGGGAGTGAGCTGGGTGGGGAAGGGTGCTGGGGCCTAACCCGGGCACAGAGGAGACGCGGGGACATTTCCTCTGTGCCATCACCGTGTGGTTCTCGCGTTCTGCCCTAGGTCTTAGGGACACTGCAGTGAACACAGACCCTGAGAGTCCTTACCCTCGCGGACCTTGGTTTCTAGTGTGGGGGAACCGTTCACATGTAAACTAATGTGGGGCGGCTGCAGCCTTATTCGTACCCTGGGTTATAGATGAAAAGTCGTCCCTGGGACTATAAGACAGAAGTGTAAGTGTATCAGAATCAAACCTGGCTGATTCTCGCCTAAGGCTGGCGATGACCTTGTGAACTAGAAGTCCCCAGATCTTGTGAGGTGGGCTCATGGAAAGTCAGGATGAGGCAGGCTTGTTTCTGATTATCTCTGAAGGATTAAATAATCCAGTACTAAAATCACACATGACGTAGCTATCATATTTTCTTTTGGTGCCAGGGTAGCTCACGAGCATGATTCTAAGGCCAGATGATGAAGTCAAAACCTTTTCCCTCCTTTTCTTCAGAGGAGTAAACAGGACCAGGTGGTGAGTTCCATCTGAACTGCCTGGGCATTGGCGTCCTCTGGTGGCCACTGTATGAATTGCAGCAAGGCTGTGGACGGAATTAGAGTGGAGGGTCTTCTTTCCCTTTGTGAAAGGAGCGGAGTTAGATGTACCAAGATATTTTGGAGAGGCTGGTACTGAATTGTGGGACATAGCAAATTGTTGTGTTAAGCTGCTAAGTTTGGGGGCAGATTTTCCAGTGGATAGCCAAAACAAGGAGTAAGACCACTATGGTGGATAGAAGGTCCATGGAAGGTCCACTGAAATTCTAACCTCAGGATTCCACAGCCAGCTGCCCACTCTGCGATGAGGGCAGAACAGTGATCAGAAGTTAAGCTCTTGTCCCAGCTGGTAGCCAGGGTGCAAGCTCATGACCTCTACTTGGCCCAGCGGATGCCTGGGCTCAGGTCTTTCAACCTGGAGTAAGCAATGCGGAGGGCCAGAAATTTAGGACTTGTTCTGAAAGGAGTGGGGGAGGGGCGGGGGAGGTGTGGCCCTAGACCAGCATCCTGTCTCCAGTGTCAGCCACTGAGACAAATCCAGGAGTGAGGGCCTGGTATCCGGTTCAGAAAGCAGCAGTATCCTTTCCAGAATATTCTTCTGGTATAATTTCAGATCCCCCAACATCCCTCATTTTCCATTTATTTTCTCAGTCTGGCTCTCCTGTCTTCTAATTAGTTTTTTAAAAGACCCATCATCATTCTGGTAAAGCCTTTTTCTGCTTAAGTTAGCAAGACTTAGTGTATTGATTAGATTGGGTTGCACACATCAGGAAAAAAAAACAAAATAACTGTGACTTAAACAAGATAGGCAATTTTCTCTTTGTGAAGGAAGTACAGAGGTCAGCAATCCAGGTGCCCCATGACCTTCAGAGACCCCACATCCTTGGGTTTTAATGCTGTGGCTCCTCATGTGCCTCTAAACGTGCCTCCCAGTCTAAAATGGCTGCTCTAGCTCCAGCCACTGTATGCAAATTCTGGGCAGAAGGGAAGAGGAGAAGGTGAAGAATGACATGCCCCTCCCCTTTAAGGTGACCGGGACAGCTTACTTAACAGCTTGTGGCTAGAACTTCATCCCAAGGCCACTCCTCGGTGGGAGAAGGGCAGGAGTGGATAGTCTTTCACTGAGTAGTTAGGTTTCCAGCTAAAAATCAGGGCTCCATTGCTCAGAAGGAAGGAAAGACTGTCCACTGGGGTCGGCTACGAGGAAATCTCTGCCCTGGTCTGCCTCCACTGCTGCCCAGCCCAGAACCCCCACACGGAAGAGCCAACCCAGGCTATGGGTCTGTGACCACAAGAGAACAAGGGACTCTGACGATATCTACCACATTGACCTAGAACTGGCTTCCCCTCTTAATTCTAATTTCCTTTATCACGTTCTTTTTTGTTTCTTCCCTCTTTGTCCTGGCTGCCCACCGGCACTCCCCTGACCCTAATTCCTTCATCTTCCTGCCGTATTTTCTTTCCCACAGGCCCAGCCCAGCCTCCACACCTTGATGCCTGCTGTCCCTTTTACCTGGAAGGGCCCTCCTTCTCCCTCTGGCTTGCCTAGAGGTTACCTGTTGGCCACAGGTGTCATGCTTTCTGGCCACCCTGTCTATGTTTGGGGGACGTCCCCCTTACACACAGAAAGCAGAGCCAGGCCTGATCTCCAGCCTCCCTGGCAGCTAGAGGCGGACATGTGGCGTTGGCTTTGCCAACAGTCACATCCATGCGGGTCTTCCATTTGGAAGTGGGTGACACAAAAAAGGCTTCTGGTGAGAGCAGCAGAGGAGCCCGAAGTTCTCAGGACGGCTGCGGAAGTGGAGTCCTGGAAACGCCATCCCACCTCAGCACTGGCCGTGTGGGCAGCGGCCTGCACGCCAGGGTGGGGCAGTGGGCCTTTCTGAGCTGCCTAGCAGTGGAGTATGGATGGTGCATTTGGCTGTGGAGGCCCAGACCTGATTCCCTGGCCCTCCCAGAGTTTCTATGAGCTTCTCACTATATTTTTAAAAAATCTTTTTCTAAATGATCTGGAGTGAATTCTGTTGTTTGCAATTCAAAACCCTGTTTCATACCCTCATCATCTAGGTATTATTTTCCTGTGGCTGCTGTAACCAATTGCCTTAGTGGCTTAAAATAACACAGGTTTGTTACCTCATCATTCTAGCGGTCAGAGGTCTGAAATGGGTCTCAAGGGCCACATTCAAGGTGTCGTGAGTGCTATGTCCTTTCTGGAGGCTGCAGGGGAGACTCTGTTTTCTTACCTATTCCAAATTCCCGAGTCGCCCACGGCCCATGGCTCACGGCCCCTCCCTGCATCTTCGCCGCCAGCAATGCGGTCGCTCCGACCTCTGCTGCTGCCATCGCACGGGCCTTTTCTGATCCTGGCCCTTCTGTCTCCCCTTTGGACTTATAAGAACCTTTGTGAGTATATTCAGCACCTCCCCTAAATAGTCGACGATAATCTTCCCATCCCAAGATCCTTAGTTTAATCCCATCTGCAAGGTCCCTTTTGCCGTGTAAAGTAACATTCACAGGTTGCGGGGATTACAATGTGAGTACCTGTGAGAAACCTTCCTCCCTTTCACCACTGTCAGGTTCCCCAGAAGCTTATCCCGAGACAAGGACTGTGGTGTAAATGGTTTATTCAGGAAACATCAGTGGGAGAGCAGGAACGTGATACAGGGAAGGGAAGGAAGCCACTGCAGGGTGTGCCATTAGGCCAGTGGCCACTGGGGACCTCTGGGGGCCCCCCAAGCTGTCTGTTCATCACTGGGTGGCCCTCACAAGGGTGTCCACCTGTTGGCACTTCCGGTCTGCCCAAGCTTGGCCAGAAAGAGCTCTGAGGCCGAGAATCTGGCTTACTGGAAGGCACGAAAACAGCTCATAGCAGATGCTGTGGGTGCCCCAGGCATCTGTCCCGGGCACTCACCTCTCCTTCCTAGAGGAGGCTGGTTTCCCCGGACCGTGGGGCCCAGCCAGCCTGTGTGCAGGACACAGTGTCAGAGTTGAAGTCCCCAGAAGCAGCCCCAAGGCAGTGCTGAGTGGGGCCTAGGTGATGGACTGCCCCAGGCCCCTTATCCCTCTGCTGGGGTAACTTGGGGCACATCTGCATTGATTCCCAGAGTGGTCCAGTAGGCCAGAGCCCCAGATGCCCTCCCTGGTCGCTGGCTTGACGTCACACTTGTGCTGGCTGCATCCCAACTCCCCTGGGGCTGTGTCCTGGGATCACCTCCCAGACACACTCACATCCTTGTCGCAGGGTCCTCTTCTTGGGGAGACCACACCGAGGTCCAGGGACAAACAAACAAACAACAGAGTCCCACACTGTGGTGTCTCAACTATTTACATGGAACAAGCTAGCGTTTCTTTTTACTGCAATTGGACACACGTACACATACAAGCAGAATACAGTCACTATGCACATAACCTCCTTTGGAGAGGATCTCCTAAGTCTACATTTGAGGTTTTGCCCAAATATGAGGCCCCAAGCAAACGGTGCCTCTGTCTCATACCCTGCCCCAGCCCTGCTGACAGGAGTCTAGGAGGCTGTGTTGGAATTTTTCCCTAAAGTGAACACAGAAAATGAGTCTGTCTCCAAGGGGGCAGTGACAGGCAGAGGCACCGTGGGAGCCGCAGGTCAGCCAGTGTGACCAGGCGCATAAAGTCTGTGTGTGCAGTGCGAAGAAACCGGCCTGGCAGCTGGAAAGGCCGACGGCAGGCTCAGCACATGTCACCCAAGTTGAGATGTGACTCAGAGGAAAGCAGGGGTCGGAGTGACACTGTTCGTAGCCAACTGTATCCATTACGACTACGTTCGGCGACAGGAGACAGGGGACTGAAAATGAAAGGTGCTTTTGTGTATTTTGTGTAAAAAGTTGATCGGTGAGTGCCCCAGAATGGGCATGGCGCCCCAGAATGTCAGGGACCCAGGTGCCTTCTCTCTTGTTGCTCTGCTGAGGAAATGTGTGTTTCAAAGATTGCCTCATGGGCCCAACGTGGCTGCGGGACACTGGCAGACGGGGACGGGGGTTGCTGGATAAACTAGAACATTGCGGTTAAATTTTAACTCTTTCGATTTCAGCTAAACAGGCAATACCTTTAACATATTATTATGTCCCAATTATTGCATGGAACACACTTAGACTAAAAAAAACAGTATTTGTTGTCTACCTGAAATTCAAATTTATTTATGCTGTAACAAAGTACCATAAGTTTAGTGGCTTAAAGCAACTCAGTTTTGGAGGTCAGCAGTGCCAACTGGATCAGCAGGGTCGTGGCTGACGGAGGCACTGAGGGAGAACCGTTTCTCTGCCTGTCCCAGTTTCTAGAGGCTGCCTGTGATACTGGGCGTGTGGCCTCACCACCACGTCAGCCTCTGCTTCTGTCCTCACATCTCCTGACTCTGGCCCTCCTGTGTCCCTCTTAGAAGGATCCTTGGGATTATATTGAGTCTACTGAAGAATCTAGAATAATTTTCCCATTTTGAAACCCTTAATTTAATCACATCTGCAACATCCCTTTTGTCCTCTAATTAACATATTTTCAGTTTCTGGGGATTAAGATGTGGAGATCTTTAGGGACCATGATTGTGCCTATTTTAGAAATGTACAAGTTGACCCCCAAATTACCTGCTGATTAAATGATCAAATCCTGTGGACCCCAATCCAGCCATCTTCATTCATTCATTCATTCATTCCATAAATAGTTATTGAGCACCTCCAATGCACTCTGGGCATAAAGCTATGAACAACAGAATGTGGATGCACATTCTACCTGGAGAAGGCAAGAGGGTAAGTGAACAAACTCGTGTGAAAACAGACCTTTCCTTTCAAAGGTGGAGCCTAATTCTCCTCTTCTTGAGTGTGGGCTGGACTTAGCCATTCACTCCTGAAGCAGCTATATGCAAATCAAGGGAAAACTGTATTCTGTCTGGAACTTGACCAAATGTTGCTCACCATTGCAAAACCACATCATCCACACTTATGCCAGCCATGGCTGAGCCACCAAACTAGCACCCTTGGTTAGTCCGAGTGGTAAGCCACTTTGAAGTCAAGGTCATAAAAATCACGGTGGCTTCCTGTGACTGCTTTCTCTTTCTTTCTCTTGGGTCCCTCGCTGTGGGGAAAGCAAGGTGCTGTGTCGTGAGCATGGTCAAGCAGCCCTGCGGAGAGGGGAGGAACTAGACCTTCAGCCCACAGCCACGTGAGACAGCCCCTTGTAAGGGACTCCCCCCGCCCCAGCCAAGCCTTCTGATGACACGGCCCAGCTGACAGCGTGACCGCATCCTCATGAGAGACCCCAAGTCAGAACCAACTAAGCTGCTCCCAAATTTCTAACCCACAGGAACGATGAGATCATAAGTGTTTGATTTTAAGCCACAAAGTGTTCAGGTAATTCGTTATGCAGAGAAAGATACCTAATACACAGGTAAACAGACACCCCTGTTTCCAGTTAAATTCAGGGCAACAAATAAAGGAAATGAAGATGATGTGGAAACAGGATGTGAGGGCAGGGGTGAAAGACCAGGAGGTTAGTGAGAGCCTCCCTTACTGGTGACCTTGACCTTTGAACACAATGGTGAGAAAGGACCAGCCAACGGTGCTTTTCAACTCCAATAGACACCACACACCCCTTTTTATAACCACAAGTCTCCTGTTAACTATTTGGAAATGATATTCATAGATACTGAAATCTTTCTACACATAAATTTTGTTAAAAAAGACAACGACCTAACAAAGGTGAAACAAAAGAAAGCAATGTATAAACTGCAAATGCTATTTCAACATGTAAATGCTCAGACACGATTACTCTAAGAGATACAACAAAGCAGTCAGATGCTGGGACCTACAAGGAGAACCCTCTGAATGGCGATCGCGACAAAGCAGAAGATGCGGGGTGCCATCGTGGCGCTCGGACACCGTGGCTGGAACACCGTGGTGGTGATGTGGTTCTCCAAGGGTGACCGACACTTGGTAACGTTCCAGACAAAACCCAGTTTTCCCTCGAATTACAAAAATAGTTGCATTCCTAGAACATCAATATATATTAAAACCAGATGAAATACGCTTTGTGTTTACCTGTAAAGCGGATGTGTGTTGTAGGTTTAGATCATTCCTTTTTCAAAATACTTCTTATTCACTGATTTTAGAAAGGAGAAAAAGAAAGAGAGAGAAAGATCTGTTGTTCCGGTTACTGAGGGAGTCATCGGTTGATTTTTGTATGCGTCCTAACCAGGCATCAAATCCGCAACCTTGGCATTTCAGGATGATGCTCTCACCAACTGAGCTACCTGGTCAGGGCAGACCACTCTTAATAGGTTTCTCACCCACAGGAATGTAGAGTCCAGCCGCACGGGACACGTGTAAATATTTGCGAAATGGGACTGTCCAGCTCTCTGCAGGATGCTCTCAAGCATTCCTGCTCCCCGCCACCAATCATGACAATAAAAAAGATGTTCCCCACAAAACTTCAAAACACCCCCGGGAGCAGTCCTGCCCTCACTGAGAAGCACGGATTGAGAGGAACACAGATGCATCAGCCACGCTCTTGATCGGAACCAAAGGGGAATCCCACATGGCTGGACAGCCCTGACGGCGAAGGAAAGAGCAAGGGCAAGAGAGGTTCAGGCAGAGAATTCAGCCAAGGTGAGATGCAGGTGTCCACTGCCTTTCAAAGTTCACACTCCTCCACTTGGCTTCTACAAAAGACTGACATTGGTACCTATTTTCCTTCACTGAAAGAAATCTGAAAAGAAAAAGTGAAAAGAGAACCTTTAAAGAGGCAGCTGCCCCCTGAGCAGTGAGGATGACACCACCACCCCCTCCCCCAGGGGCCACGTGGCAGCATCCGAGCTGCGAACGGCGTCTGTGAGCATCTGTGCTTTATCTTCATCTATTTGGTGCGTCCATCAGCGAGACGTATCCTGAGGTGTCAGAAAAGCCTAAGAGGGCTCTAAGGGTTTCTGCTTAGAGTAAAACTGGATCTAATTACCCATTTCGATTGTGATGAATGAAATAAAGACATTGTATGTACATTGAACTTGCTCGTGTTCACCATTCACACTATTTACACACACACACACGCGCGCGCGCACACACACACACACACACAGAATCTTAAAAGCTGCCAAAGTTACTATTGGTTCTGCTAATGGCAAAACGGTCTCCTTTAATCAGCATCCAGTAATGGATAAAAAGGCAAGTCCATTGCTTGAGTGGATTGATGGGTAGGCAACACTCTGTGTTCTGTTATCTGGGGACACTAAAAAAATGCCCCATATAAATTAATGGTCATTGCTTCTTTGCCTAATGTCATTTCGGCTTACAAAAAATTTCATAGGAATGTTCTGCTTTTGGAAAACAGGGGAAACTTGCCCTTAGACTCACTCAATTCCAAGGGCAATGGAGGGTTGAGTAGGGCGTTCAGTAGGGGAGTGACCTGGCCTGAACTTGTTGTGGGGGAAGTCACAAAAACTTCTGTTGCTCAGGGGATTGAACTGCATTTTTCTGAGTTTCACACATTCATTCAATCACTGACTCATTCATTCAACACATGAGCATTGAGGGGTTTCTCATGCTATCTAACAAACGCAGCGGTGTAAAAGAATAATTTGTTTTCTGCTGTTCCGTGGGTTGGCTGAGCAGTTCTGCCGCTGGTTCACCAGCGTTACTGAGGCTGCTGTATTCAGCTGGTAGGTCACCTGGAACCACTGAGCCTCTTTCTCCACGTGTTCTTTCTTCCAGATGCGTCCTGAGCATCCAGGGCCTCTTGATTCCTAAGCTCTGGGCCACACACAGCCTCACTTCTGCCACATTCTACTGGCCAAGGCAAGTCACAAAGCTACCCCAAAGGAATAAAGAAACAGACTTCACTTTAACAGGAGCAGCTCTGAAGCCGAGTTAAAGCTTTGGAATTCATGGCCATGAAGCATTCTACCTGGCTCTGGACCAGGCCCTCAGGATATACGGCCCGCCCCTCTGTGGCCTGTACCCTGGGCGGACAACAAGTCAACAGGTAAAAAAGGTCAGAAAGTGCAATGAAACACATCAAATAGGGAGAGCGGGGGACTACTTTAGACAGGGGGGTCAGCAAGGGCCTCCCTGAGATGTTTAAACTGAGACCTGAGCATTTGAACATGCCTGCATGGGAAGTTTCTGAGGTTTCTAAAGAAGACGTGTTCTCGCATGAGCCCAAAGCACAGGGCTCCACTCGGGAGAGGAGGACAGTTGTGAAAGACAGCACCCCAAGGGACATCACCAGGGGTGTTGTGGCATCACCGGTAGTGGGATGGAGTGGAAGGTGTCCCGGGGCCAGAGTATCTGCCTTCTTACACTCATTTGCAACTGGGTGACAGAGGCGATCTCTGTTTCTTCTCCTGTCAGACACCCCCAAACCACCCCCTGCCCTGGGATACTGCACTGTAAGGAACCACAGGTTTATGGAAATAAACCGATAGCCTCCAGAGGGAGATGCCCTGGGGGCAATTCTTACTGGCAGCCCTGGGCACAGGTGTGGCAGTAGATTCACAGAAGTTCACTGAACTAGACCCCCAGCAGCGAGCTCTGCTGTGGTGACAGGTCGGCCTTGTGGAAGGGCGATGTGTGTTGCCAACAGGCGTGCAGAAATCCTATTGTGGAGAGTGTATGTGAACACCTCACGCTCTACCTTCCCTTCACCTCTGACCCCTTCCTTTCCTTCTCCCTCCACCACCCACCATGTTTTCTGGCCATCCTTTCTCACCTCCTCCCCCTTCACCTCCCTCCCACCGCATCTCCTTTCCACTTCATGCCTCTTCCCTTGTCCTAACTCCCCCTTCTCCCTGTACCCTTCTCATCTCCTCTTTCCTTCCCTCTTCTTTGCTCTTCTCCTAAACCCTCCTCCTCCTACCTCCTCTCTAAGCACCTCACAGCCTCTTCCAATCTCTTAGCTTCCTCTCGTTCCTCCTCTTGCCCTTTTATCACCTCTCTCACTCTCATACCAATTCTTTTTTTCCAGACTTCTCTTTTCCCTTCCTTGCTCTCCCATTTCTTCCTCTCATCCCTCTCTGTCCTCACCTGTGTCGTACCTGTGACTCCAATTTCACATTCCTCACTGTCCCTTTCTCTTTAACTTACTTCCCATCACCCACAACACCACCTCTCCTACCTTTCACCCCCTTTCTCCTGCCCTTCAGGTCCCTTGCCTGCCTTCGCCCACCTCCACTCACCTCCTCGCGACCTCCACCTTCGCCCCTCCCCTCCTTGTCCACCTGGCCCCGCCCTCCACGCCCCGCCCAGCCTCCGGCCCCGCCCCCAGGGGGTCACGGGGTCGACGGACGCGCGGCTGCCGTAACCTCTCCAGTCACGTGGTCACGTGACGCGCTCCAACATGGCGGCGCCGTGGGGCCGCGGCGTCTCTTCCTGACGGGGCGGTGCGGATGGACGCGGCGGGTGCCGGCCGGGACGCCGGGCCCGCAGCCTCGTTGGGCCGCTCGCTCGTGCCGCCGGCCCGCGGGGCTGCCAGCCCCCGCCGGGCTGGGGCCATGCAGGAGAGCCAGACCAAGAGCATGTTTGTGTCCCGGGCCCTGGAGAAGATCCTAGCCGACAAGGAGGTGAAGCGGCCCCAGCACTCCCAGCTGCGCAGGGCCTGCCAGGTGGCGCTCGGTGGGTGAGCTGCCCCAGCCCGGCCCCGCGCCGGCCTCCCCACGTCGGCCGTTACCCCATTGGTCCTCAGCCCGGCCTCCTGGGCTCCACCTTCCCCCGACCACGAATCCCACCCTGCTGGCCTCCTCATTATAACCCGGGGGAAACTGATGCCCAGATACCTCGGGACTGGCCCAAGGTCACCTAGCAAGTTGGTGACAGCTAGGGCAGGTTCTCCAACCTCCCAGCCCATGGCCCTTGCCACGACTCCTTGCCGTCGCGTTTCCTGGTTCCTCCCCTCACCACCCTCATAAGCAGTCTTTGCCTTAAGTTTGTTCTTGACCCGCATGCTGCTGCTTGGGGTTCCCCCATGTGAGCGGAGCCGGTGGGAAGAACTCGTTTAGAAAAAAAAAAAAACCCGAAGCTTGCTTTGTAAGTGCTTGATTGGAGAATGTTTTTCTTTAATTTCTGGATCTCCCATAACTCATAACTGCCTTCAAGAAAGGAGTGTAAAGTGTTATCTTGCATCTCCCAGGTATTGGGTGCACGAAATCTTACTCTGGGCGGCCCACTGAAACAGAGGTTTTGTTTTATTGAGTTCCGGATCCCCGGCACCTGCAACACTGCCTGGCACACAGCAGATACCAATTGAATAGATGCACAGATAATGGAAAGAGGGAGAACACGCTAACTCATGGGTAGTTGAACCTTCGTGGTTGATTTCCACATCGACATCCTATCTTTTAGTTTAAATTATTCAACAAATGCCCGCTGTGTACCAAGCACTGTGGTGGACCCTTAGGATACAGTCGGGAACAAGTCAGACAAGGTATTTGCCCTTACAGAGCTTATACTCTAATAGGGGAGACGAAGTAGGTAATAAGAATGTTACTGAGACATCTTTGAATACTAATAAATACTTCTGTGAAAATAAAAGAGTGAGATGTGATAATAAAGGTCTGCTATTGATATGGTGTCAAAAAGTCATCTTTTCTGAGGAGGTGGCATTTGAATGGAATACTGAAAGGCAAGAAGTACCCACGTGGAGTTTTGAGAGAGTAGAGTTCTGGGCGTGGAGGATCGATACATTTGACTAGACCTGGCTCCAGCTTAATTCCCTGCCCCCATGCCTTTGATTTGGAGTCTGTGAAAAGTCCCGTTTTTCCTAACAGATTGTGCAAATAGAAAGTTTGGCTTTCTGTTACAGAGTTTGAGGTTGCCATCAGCACTCTTCCTTTATTTGGTGTGAGGTACAGTGCTGGGATTCTTCTCTCAGGGCCTGGGAATGGGCTTGTGAACTTTGCATTTCTCTGGAAAGAAGGTCCCTGGCTTTCACCAGATCCTCCTAGGGGTCTGAGACTCCCTCAGTGGTCAAGAACTATGGATACAGAGGTAGTTACTTAGATAATCTTGGAGGAATTCACTGAGATTTAGACTTGTAGAGCTTTTCTAATCAGAAAACCAAGGCTGGCGGTTGGACGTTGTTTCGTCAGGAATGCTCGATAAGCACTACAGAGCAGTTTGTTAGGCAGAAAAGCCCTGATACAACTCCACTGGAGATCTGCCTGGATTCTGTCCTCTCACTCCTACTCTCAGGGTATTGTCGCAGAGATTCAAAATAGTTATTTGGCAGAAAAGTTTTCATTCTTCCTTCAGGAAACTTAACATACAATTTTCACCAAATTGTTTATCACATTGTTGGAACCTACTTATAAAACTGTCATATGACTTATAAAGGACCATAACCTTGAGAGCTTTTAGACATTTTTGGATCGTATCTTTGTTCAGAAGTTCAGATTTTTTCCAACCCAAATTGTGGGATGTGCATCCATTGTTTTGGGGGTGAATCACAAGAAATAGCTTATAAAGGAAGTAACTGACCACAGGTTAAATGAACAGCAAATTGACACAGTGGCTCATCGTCATCAAATTGAAGGAACTGTTATAAGGAAACCTATGCATAGTGTTGAGTTAAACTGGCCATCTTGTTTAAGAGAGTAATTGTGTGTCATTGCCGTTAAGTAAAAGTGACAGTTTTTACTTATAAGCAGTGGAAAGCATACAGCAAAGTGCCTGGTAAGGTCGCATTCTGCATCTCAAGGCGCAGTCCTCTTTCCATAACAGTAGCCGAAATGAGCCTGTGTATAAGAAAGATTGCAATGTGGCTAGTATTTCAGAGGCTACCACGTGTGGGTTTTCGTTCATTTTGATAAGAGGAACTGTGAGTGTCTGCTGAAAGTTGAAATGCTTGAATGAGAGGAACACTTGCAGGAAGCAGCCCCTGTGATGAGTCCACCAGCTGTAGCTTGTCAGTCGGCGGGGGCGCCGCCGGGGCGGTGCGGGAGAGGGCGGTGCGGGAGAGGGCGGTGCGGGAGAGGGCGGTGCGGGAGAGGGCGGTGCGGGAGAGGGCTGTGAGCGTGTTCCCTGGACCCAAGGGCGCCTGGGCTCAAACCCTCGCACGGCACTTGCTCTCTGTGATCTCGGACAGGTCCGCCTTCCTCCCGGGGCTGTCATAAAGTCAGTTTACGTGTGCAAAGAACTTGGCATGTCGTAGGTGCTCTGTGAGGGCTTGCTGCTATTATTTACTTTTAATATTTTAAGTGAAACACCACAGAAACTGTAAGCACCCTGACTTAGTGTGTTCTCTGAAGCTACGTTGATTCTTCATTCGGCAATGACTTGTTGCTTTATTTGGGTTGTGGATACAATAAGTAAGAATTTAATTACACGGCTGAAAGACTGTGTTTATCGCTAAACTTGGTGAAGACCGGTGGTTGTCCCTTGTAAAAACAGTGATGATCAAGATGGGAAAAGCTCGGAGTAATTTCAGTGATTCATCTCCACTAAATGCCAGACGGATAGAGAGAGACTGCCCAGTTGGGGGATTGCGTCCCCCCATCGTTTATCTGGAGAAATCAGAAGAGCCTGGGAGAGGATTTCTCATTGTGGTTTTTATCTTGTTAACGAATCTTTGACATAAAAGTAATCTTGAACCTTTCAGCCCTCGGTTGGGTAATATAATTACATAATTAAACCTCCCTTTCATAACTGCTTATTTAAGAGCCATTTTCTCCCATGTCCTGTCCTTAACTTACACTTCTGTTCTTAAACGGTATGGAGTTTAGAGACTTGACAGGATAATTGAGTGCTTTTAAATTGGGCATAGAAAAATTGGTCCGGAAATCTGGAAAACTTTCAGAGATATCTCATTTAATAATTTAATATGCACAAAGGGCTAAGTAAGGGTTAAGCGTTCTATAGTTGGTAACTGTCATTATTCTTAGCCAATATCAAAAACGTAGAAAAAGAGTAGTAAACATACCTATACATCTTTCATATGAAATTGAGTGATTTTTTAAATTTATTTTTTAGAGCAGTTGTTAGATTCACAGCAAAGTTGCACTAAAGGTACAGAGGGGAATTCCCATGTGTCCCCTGCCCCCACACATGCAGAGCCTCTCCACCGATCACTGTCCCTCACCAGAGTGGTGCAGTTAATTACAGTCGATGAACCACATTGTCATTAGTGTAGTCACCCACCTGAGTGACTTTTTAACGGCACATGTCATGCAATAACGCAATAACTACATGGCATCTGCCACATACTGAGCATTTCTTATGTCCCAGGAGCAGTACCATGAGCTTTGCATGCCGCCTAGTTCTTACTGTTACTGTCCTCACTGAGGCCCAGAGACACTGGCCGAGGTGTGCACTCAGGCAGTCTGGCTCCGGAGCCCAGGTCCTAACCGTTGCTCCCATGCTGGGTTGTCTCTCCATACAAAAGCCATTACATGTAAAGTCGTCATGGAGTCTTTAAACAGTCATACTGCAGTGATGCTTCTGTGCCGTGAAGTTTTGACGTTTCTGTAAATAAGCCATTCGGTGAATAAAGAGACCATATTTTCTGTAGTTGAATTTGAGATGTATTTGAAAGGCTCTAGTGAAAAAGATCATGGCTTTTTTTCCTGCAGGTCTTTACTGCACGTGTATTTGGTTTAGTTTAATTTAGGGACTCCTGGGAAGAAAGAAATGAGGGTAAAGAGCTGATTTCTCACAAGCTGCATTTGAGTTAGGAAGTTTTTCTTATTTATTACATCGTTCTCTTCATCTGCAGTAAACTCCCTCTTACTAACTCTGGAGCTGCGACATGTGATCGATACCCGTCTGTGGGTCCAGTCGGCAAAGGGAAACCAAGACTCAGAAAGCAGCTTGCCCACATCTGCGCGGCCAGATGGGGAGACAGCTGTAACGCAGGCTCCAGCCCGGGATGTGACCAATAAAATTCACTTTCAGATTTGCTACTCTAACTGTTAAATGTATGGGACTTAGAGATGTGTGGATGCTTGCTGATCTTCGCTGGGGCTGTCTCGGTGGCATGATGAAGGTGGAAACCAGACTGGAGTGGGCTGAAGCATGAGTGGGAGGCGAGGAAATAGGCAGTGAGCACAGAGGACTCTTCCCCAGAGTGTGGCCGTGGTGTGAAGGGGGGGAGAAGATGAGGGTAATGAGAAGTTTTCTTTTCTGTCCTTTTTTTCTTTTTTTAAGGTATAGAAGATTTGTTTAAATGTCATTGGGAAGGAGCCAGCTCAGGGAGTACATTCATAAATCTTAGTTGTTTACTAGTGTGCGAGAACATTCAACATTTACACAGCATAATGCTATGTGGTAACTTGCTTTTTCTCCATTTGATGTTGTTGTTCTAATTTCGATGTGTTCAGAATAACTGTTCTCATTATTGGGAAGAACCTCAGTGCAAAATTTGAAAAATACAAAAAAAAAAAATTCCCTAAATTGTCATAGCCAATACGGTAAGGCTCTAAATTGAAAGATAGAATAAAATACTTAATTTTAGCAAGTTCTGGTGTTTTGATTTGACATTTTGTTTATGAGTACTGTAGATTATAAAAGTTTTGAGGAATAACAGGACTCAGGAACCTGACAGGTTACTTTTTGTTGAAAAGGTCTACGATGCTTCTTTGGGAAGAGGTCGCCTCTCTGGAAGCAACATCTAAAAATCAGATTTAAGTTATTGAAAAGCATCTGTTTATTGGATTGGCAGAATGTTCATTGAGAGCTGAGCTTGGAACTTTGCTTATTGACTAGTCCTGTGAACCTGGGCTAATAATTAGCTTTTTCCAGCCTCAGTTTCCTAAGATGATAGAGGTGATGATACCCACGTCTCAGGATTGTTGTAATGGTTAAGTGGACTAGTGCGGTAAAGTCCCTGGCACACCACCTGCACCCGACAGGCGGCCTGCTAAAACTCAGGCGTTGGTGTCACCATATTCGAAGGAGAAGGAGCTGAATGCTGTCCTTCACTGCGTCCCCCAGGCGTGGGTTCATGGGCCTTTCTGCTGGTCCCTGACGTTTGGACACCAGTGAAGCAAGTGGTTGGATGAATTTAGAGCTCTGTTCTCCACTTGTAGATCTCAGGGGAGACTCTAAGCAGTGCTGGGGAAAACAGTAAGACCATTCTTTATGGAAAGGAGTGAGCTTATGAAAAACGTGTACTTAATCAGCAAGTACATGGAGTCTCCTATATAAATAGCCCAGTACTGTATTTAGTTCTCACCATTTTCATCGGGCTGGAAGGCCTGCCAGGAAAATACTTGACTTTCTTTCCAGCGAGTTTATGGGTTTTTATGCTTATTAATTCATTCCTGCAGTCTTCCTATAAGAAGGTTCTTTTGGTTTACAGTCTTGGTTGTAAGTAAGTCTTTTAGCTTTTTGTTAGGTATTTTATTAGGTTTTATAGATTTGTGGGAAGAAAGCCTTCTTGTGCTAGGACATAAAATTCTTAAATTTTCCCTCAGTCCTAGGGAGTGGTCAGTGTGTATTTGTGCTTCATATAGTCCTTTTGCTTGTTGAATAAACCAGGCTGACATTCATTCAGAAGGTGTTTGTTTGGGGGTCACACCTGGTGTCACGGTGTGAGGGATAGAAGACAAACAAGGACTCATTTCTCATGGAGTTTGCAGTTAATGGGGAAGAAGGCCATTGTTCCAGTGATCTTGTCCTCTGGGTTGTACTAACAACTTGAGACGTTCTAGAAAGGAAAGAGGCCTGGTCCTGCAAGGGGAGAGAACAAGTTGGTGATTGGAAACTTCCCTGAGCAAGTCTGGAGATCTGGATGATAAATAAGAATTAAATAGGTTGGGGTCATAGGCATTTTGGCAGCACTTGGAAGCAGCATGTGCAAAGGCCCTGTGGCAGCAAGGGGGTGGGTACACTCGGTAAGGAGACTGCAAGATACAACTATGCATGAATTTACCATTGTCACAAAACAAAACAAAAAAATTTTAGTTGAAAAAAAAGGCAGGGGAAGAGTTTGAGGATAATGTGGTAGAGGTAGTCCAGGGCACCACCATGCGGGACACTGGAGGTCATTGCGTGGAGTTTGACTTTTAAACCAAAAACAGTGAGATAACACTCAAGAGTTCTAAACAAGGAAGAAGGTGATAGGATGACCAGATCTGTATTTTAGAAAGATCACTTGGGCCATTGTACTCAGAACATCTTTGAGGAAGACCAGAGGGATTGCCACCATCCAGATGAGGGATGTTAGTGGCCTAGACTTAAGAGTGGTGACAGTAGAAATAGAGCAGAATGGAAGGATTTCCCACTTGTTTAGAAAGTAAAAAGCTAACACAACCTCAGGATGGGTTGGGTAAGAGCATGAGAAAGAGGATTGCTAAGTCTGACTGTCAAATGTCTGACTCACCCAGCTGGGTGGATTTGGTACCGATCTTGGAGAGGAGAGTGTGGGAAGACCATCTGGGGAGAGGAGGGGGCGGGGGTTGATGAGTTGGGACTTGGATGTGTTGAATATCACCTGCCTTTGAGCATCCAACTGGACAGGTGGAGTGGGAAGTGGATAGATGTGTGAGCCTGATGTTCATAAGACAGACCAAGTCTGGAAATCAAAATTTGAGAGTCATCAGGATCTAGGGTGGGAATCGAGCATGTAGGGGAGGGCGAGATGGCCCGGAGAGAGAGAGTGCAGAGAAGGTGCTGCATGGGGAGCCTGCGCCAGAGGAACCCCAGCCTGCTCTGGCTGGGCAGAGGGGGCTGAGTCTGCAAGGGAAGTGAGGAAGAGATGGGCCGGCAAGAGGCAGAGAGCAGATGAGGAGAGTGTGTGCTTAAGAAGCACACAGAACATCTCAGGGAGGGTGGGTCAGCTATAAGGTCAGACACTGCAGGAGCTCAGGTCAGATAGAGGCTGGAAAAATGCCCACCTGATTGAGAGACGTGGGTCATTGGTGACCTCAGCTTGAGCTGTTTGGGGGCATGGTGAAGGTGAAAGCCAGGCTGCAGGGAGTTGAGGCACGAGTGGGAGGTGAGATAAATAGGGAGTGCAGACAGCTCTTCTCCACATGGAGGTCATGAAAGTTGTATATTTTTCTTTAAAGGTAGAAGAAGCTTGAACTTGTTTCAGTGTCATTGGGAAGTGGGCCAGTTGAAGGGAAAGGTTAAATAATGCAGAAAAGGGCAAGGGCAGTTTATTCAACAAATGCTTCGTGCCTGCTTCGTGCCTAGGAGTTCCTAGGTGCTGGGAATTCAGGAGTGAAGAGAACAGACAAAAGCCTCTGCTTACAGAGTTTGTAGTCTACTGAGGAAGGTAATAAATGAACTGATAAATAATATGTCAAAGGTGGTAAATACTGTGAAGAAAGATTAGAAAAATAAGTCAAAGAGAGCCCTGGCTGGTGTAGCTCAGTGGATTGAGTGCGGGCTGCGAACCAGGCATCACAGGTTTGATTCCCAGTCGGGGCACATGCCTAGGTTGCAGGCCATGTCTCCCAGCAACCCCACATTGACCTCTCTCTCTCTCTCTCTCTCTCTCTCTCTCTCTCTCTCTCTCTCTCTCTCCCCCCCTCACTCCCTCACTCCCTCACTCCCTCCCTCCCTCCCTTCCCTCTCTAAAAATAAATAAATAAAATCTTAAAAAAAAAGATGTATTTCCTTAAAAAAAAAAAAGAAAAATAAGTCAAAGAGAAAAAGCGGATAAAAAGATAAAGAATGAGGAGGGGCAGAGGTGACAGTTTTAGGTGGTGAGGGAAAGCCCGAAGGGGTAAGAAGGAAGGGGTGATGTTTGAGCTGGGATCTGAAGAAAGCGGGGGGAGGGAACTGTGTGGGTACCTGCGGGAAAGAGGGCCTTCCCAGCAGCAGGGAGAGCAAGTGCAAAGGCCTGAGACAGGAACACACCCGACGGGACCAGAGGCAGGTGGTGGAAGGTGAGATCAGAGGGAAAGCAGGGGGCCACGGCGTGGAGGCCAAGGCCATGATTTTGCATTTTACTCAGAGTGGGACAAGAAGCCAGTGGAGAGTTCTGAGCAGAGGAGCCTGTATAATCTGATGCACATTCTGAGGGGATCCCTCTGGCTGCGGTGTGGAGAAACTGTGGGGCAGGAGGGAGGGAAGGGCTGAAGTGGTGTGACCAGTGAAGAGGTGGTGGTGGGGGTGGCCAGGTCAGAGTGAGGAGCTCCTAGCCAGTACCAAGAGCACGATGTTCCTGAGAAGCCAGGGAGGGGTGGGCAACTGCAGAGCTGGGGGCATTGGACACCGACTGGCTTCTAGCTGGGGAGTGGAGGGTCGTGCAGAAGTGGGTAGGTTTGTAGGCCCGCTAACAGAAAGTAGAGGGAGTCTCCTTGTGGCAGCTTTTGATTTGTGAGAAGCAGGGGCCCCTCTGTGGGTGGTGAGTAAAGAGGTAAAGAGCGGTGATGACTGGGGTGGGGGCGGCAGGCGGAAACATGCAGCAGCCTCTTTTCCCTGGGCCTCACCTTTTCCCTGGACCTTCTGCCTCTTTTTAGTGGAAAAAAATACTGTGTTATCCAGATTTATCTAGAATCCAGCTGTTAGTTTGGACCATGTGAAACTAGTAATATTTGACCGTAAAAATGGCACTTGCATGCGGTTCAGACTGTACATCTCTCTCCCCGCACAGCCTCCACCCTGGTCCAGGCCCCCCTGTTGCTTGCCTGATCAGCATCCGTGCTTCCGTGGTGGCCACCCTCCTCTTTATCACCCAGACAGCAGCCAGAGTGATCTGTCAGAATGGAGGTCTGCTCAGCTGTGCCCCCTTCCTCCTCAGGCTTCCCACCCATCTGGGCCCCTGCTGTGCGGAGCGGAGAGGATTGTTCATACATTTTTTTCTTTAACAAAGACTGGTGTAGAAAGCACAACAAATCCTAATTCTTGTGGGAATAACAGTTTGTGGCCATGGCTTAGCCCTCGTGTAGTGGTAGCCTTCCCTTTCCTGCACACCTGCGAAGCAAGTGCAGGCCCTGCTGCAAGTCACCAGCCCTTGTTTATTCTCCTTTGACTGGGAAATGCCAGAGCCAAGTTGTAAAAGCCTCCCCAAGGCCTCATGGGGCTCACAGGGTAGCACAGAAACCAGAGCTCTGTGGCATTCATGTTTTGACTTAGTGATGGCAAGACTAACATTTATGTTGTTCTGTAATTCTGTGTGCTTTTTAAGAGTCTATGTACCCCAGAGATTATGAACATGGGCTCTGGAGCCCAATTTTCTAGGTTCAAGCCCCCCCTCCACCTCTCTGGGTCTTTTTTTTCTATCTGTAAAATGTAGCAGAGTTTGACCTTGAACCCTGGCCCTCTGGCTCCTTAGTTGCTCATGGCTCTTTGGCTGAGCAGCATCTAGCCTGTACAAAACTTAGATGTTTTGTCCTCACAGTGCTGGTTGTAATCCTTAAAAGTCACTTTTATCGTCTGCAGTTACTCTTTTGCAGTCAGTAAAGTACTTTCTTTCGGATTCTTTCCTATCCTTTAAAGCAGAGGTTGCAAGCTAATAGCCCCAGGGTCAGGGTAGCCTGTAGACCAGTTTTATTTGAGCCGTAAATTAAAAAAAAAAAAAAAGTTGAAGTTGCTTTGAATTGCAGTCAGAGCTTTCACTTTCAAGTCCAGATCAGAGCAACTGGTACCCCTGGGCTCAGGGTCTCTTGAGACACCAGTCGGCTGGAGCTGAGGCTCCGCTGTGCCTTTTGCCTGTTGGTGGAGAGGGGTCCTCCCTGCCCTTGATGCCTCGTGCCCACCCATCTTGCTCCCTGAGGTTCCCTGTCTGGCCCCGGTAGGCCTTTAAGTATGTAACCCCTGCACTTGATTGTATTACCCTGGGTGCCTCGGTAAGGAGCAGTCATGGTGATTGACTGACAGATTCGAGGGTTGGCACCACTGGCATTCCAGAACAGATTAGTTTAAGTTTAGAGGCTGGCAGGGACTCTCGCAAAGGCCTCATTGTTTCAGAAACGTTTACTCTCTAAACCTAACTTTAACAAGGTAACCCTGATCGGAAGAAAACCTTACGTTTACGTTTGGGCAGCAGTGCCCCTCTGTCATGTCACATGGTGACAGGTGACAGACAGTTTCACCACCTCGCAGAGCCTTGATATTGTGGATATAGATTTCCGAAAGCTGAAAGCTTAGCTACCAGCCTCAAGGGCTGGATTTTCTGGGCCACTCCCACAGCCTGGGGGCCTCAGCTTAGAGGAAGCCTGAGCTACTTCCTCAGTGGATTCTCCTCCTGGAAGGGCAGGAACCATGCCACAGAGCTCTGTAGCAAACTGTGCCCCAGGCCTTAGGGTCCAGGGGCAGAATGCTTGATATGAGTCATCTAGATGTTTGGCTCCTGTTTTTTGGTGGGAAGAAGATTGAAAGACTGACTTAAAGTTAGAGTTTGCCACCTCTAGGGAGTCCAGGTATTCAGTTTCCACTTCCTAAAGTTCAGGCTAGAGTAGAGTTGTCCAAGAAAAGGAAAGTTGTAACTTCCAGATCTGTGTTCTGGGGTTGCTGGGATAACTAATGTCGTATCCAAACCCCTGGCTCTCATGAGATTGTGTAAAGAAAGCTGGTGTTGGACATCATCTGGATGCATCGTGTTCAGGGTAGGCCTGCTTCACTGATTCAGTGGCCCATTTTGGGGATACATTGAGCCTAAAATGTAGGAATACAGATGATTGAGTGGGGTGGGGGAATTCTGGGTATTTAGATAGGGTGCTCTGGTGTGTTTTAGTGGCACAAAACCTTGTACTCCTGGAAATAAGACTGTCTTACTTTGCTGTGTATAATGCACACTTTTTTGCCCAAATTTTTGAGGGAAAAACAAGGGTACGGATTATACATGGGTAGTACCTGAGATACCTTGTGTCTGTTCCTGTGTTTTGTAATTATTTGTTATATAAACTTTCTTGTGCCATAGTATGTTCAAAATAAACGCTAAAATTCCTTTATAATACAAAAAAACAAGTATCTAAATATAAATAAAACTTGAATTAAAAAATTAAAATGAAAGATTTTTTTCCTGAAAGTCTGGGCCAAAAACGTGTGTGCACATTATACACAGGAACAGTTATGCGCACCAGAATACGGCGTCTCTCTGACAGCGCAGTTTCTAAGTAACGACGCTTCAGTTCCGCAGGTGTAACCTCCGTGGTAAAGGTTTTTAAGTTAATTTTCTTTCTTCTGTTTTTTTGGGGGGGAGGTAAAGGGAGTGAGAGAGAGAAACATCTGTGTGTGGTTGCCTCTCGCATGCCCCCTACTGGGGACCTGGCCTGCAACCCAGGCAAGTGCCCTGACTGGGAATCAGACCCATGACCTTTTGGTTCTCAGGCTGGCACTTAGTCTACTGAGCCACACCAGCCAGGGCGAGATTTTTAAGTTAATTTTCATTCACAGAAATTATGTATGCCTTTGCACAACTGTGTGAATGTACTTAATGCCCTGAACTGTGCACTTGAAAATGGTTAAGATGGTAAATTTTACCTTATGAATATTTACTGCAACTTTTAAAAATGTATTTGTTATTTTAAAAAAGAAAGTATAGCCCTGGCTGGTGTAGCTCAGTGGATTGAGCGCGGGCTGCGAACCAGTCATCGCAGGTTCGATTCCCAGTCAGGGCACATGCCTAGGTTGCAGGCCATGTCCCCCAGCAACCACACATTGATGTTTCTATCTCTCTCTCTTTCTCCCTCCCTTCCCTCTCTAAAAATAAATAAATAAAATCTTAAAAAAAAAAGAAAGTTTATGCTTGTCATAGAAAGTGTGAAAAAAGAGAAAGAAAATATCATCCCACTACTTATACACCTTTCGATATTTTGTTTCCAATTTGCTGTGCAAATTTTGACATAGTTAAGGTGTTACTGTATCACCATGCTGTAGTGACAGCTGTCATTCATTTTGCAGAATAGGGAAGTAGCTAGAACGTGGACTGTGGAGCCAAAATGCCTGGGTCCTGATTCTGATCCTCCAGTTCCTGATAGGTAGCAGGAGACAAGTTACCTAACCCTTCTGTGCCTTGCTTTCCTCATCTAAACCAGTGATTCTCAACAAAGGCAGTTTTGCCCCAAAGGACACTTGACAGTGTCTGGAAACATGGTTGATTTTCAAGACTGCAGGGGGATGCTGCTGGCATGGCACTAGGCAGAGGCCAGAGACGCTGCCCAACATCCCGCAGTGCACAGGGCAGCCCACAATGAATGATCTGCCCCCAGCAGTCAGTGGTGCAGAGGCCAAGAAATCTCGCCCTGAATAAGGTGGAGATACTAGTGCCTACCTCACAGGATTGCTATGAGGGGCAAGTAAGTTAAAATGTATAAAGTGCTTAGAATAACGCCTAGCACATAGTAACTGCTGGTGTTAGCTATTATTGTTATAATCGTTCTCTATCAATTCATATTACTATTTATATTCTTTAAAGTCTCATAAACGGGGTGGGCTGGAATGGAGTAAAAGACAGAAAACTGTACTTGAACAACAATTAAAATAAAAAGAATGTAAAAAATATCTCACAGACATTCTTTTAAATAGTTTTTTAATATCTTTTAGTAAAGTATCTTTTCATAAAAACATTGCATACTCCTAACAAGCCTTTCTTTCTTCCTCACCAGATGAAATTAAAGCAGAAATAGAAAAGCAGAGGTAAGCTGGGGCACTTTCTCCTTGCTGAAATACAATTTTAAGGGAGTAGGTAGTGGCCAAGGGGAACCCCTTTCTCTGCTTGTGCCCTCGTATTTCTGGTCTTTGGGCGGCACACACTGTCCTGGCCCAGAGCAGGATACATTGCAGAGCTCTGCATGTGTTTGAACCAAAGCTAAGTTAGCAGGTTACTGGCTCAGCAACTGCATTTGGAGGAAAGGGAAAGGAAGGTCAAGTTAATGCTGTTGTACCTTTTCTTGACAGAAGAGGCAAAGCCCTTGCCTCTTGTAAGTCACGCTTCCTTAAGCAGCAGGACAGCTTGTCCGATAAGAGGCTGTTCCTTATCTTCACAGTGACGAAGCCAGTTAGTCATCTTTCAGAAACAGAGCTCTGACAAGGCCCAGGCCAAGATCCAATGCAGGATGCAGTCGACACAACTCGCTGATCTGAGACCTCGCTCTCTGCCTGTGGCTGCTCTGGTTCTTTGTCCAAATGCGTGTATGTGTTAATTTTGAATTGTTTAGCCCCACAGGTGCAGTTTGCAGGTATTTTTAATTATATGGTTGCAGGTAGACTGGGCAGTTAAGAGTGTAGTGAAGGAAAAGCACGCTTTTTTTTTTTTTTTAATTTTCCCTCTCTGGCCCTCTCCTGCTCTTTTCCTAGGCTTGGCACTGCTGCACCACCGAAGGCAAACTTCATTGAAGCTGACAAGTATTTCCTTCCATTCGAGCTGGCTTGCCAGTCCAAGTCCCCACGGGTGGTCAGCACATCCCTCGACTGCTTGCAGGTACCATGTTTAAAATCAGTTGTATAAAGGGGGTTCTCTTCAGGCCACACTGGTGACCCCTCTGCTTCTCAGAATGCTCTCTGGGATGACGGAAAAAGGAACATTCCAACTTACTCTTTTTTATTTTTTTTTCCTAATTAAATTTGAGAGGGAGGGAGGAAGGGAAGGTGGGTGGGGGAGAGACAGAGAGAGAGCGCGCGCTCGGAGAGAGAGAAACAGATAGACATCGATTTGTTGTTCCGTTTATTCATGCATTCATTGGTTGGTTCTTGTATGTGTCCTGACCAGGAGTTGAGCCCTCAACCTGGTGTATCAGGACAGCTCTCTAACCAGCTGAGCTACCTGGTCTAGGCCACATTCCAACTAATTTTTTACAGAGGTATCCTGAGGGAAGGAAGTGAGAGGGGACTGACCTCCTTACCTAATAAAAGAATTCGCCCTGGCTGGGTACTCAGTTGGTTAGAGCGTCATCCCAATACACCAAAGTTGTGGGTTTTATCCCCAGTCAGGGCAAGTACAAGAATCAGCCAGTGAAAGCATAAATAAGTAGAACAACAAATCAGTATTTTTCTCTCTCTCTAAAATATCAATAAAATAAAAAAATATTTTAAAAAGAACTTGTTTCCCCAGAAATATTTTGTTGATCTCTCTTATGTATGTTTTTCTAGAATATTTGCTACACTAGGACATATAAGATGTTTTTATTCAGCCTCTTCCTTGATGGCATTAACATTCATAAAATCAAGTAGAGAAATATATATAATCAAAACTCATTATTTGTAGTAATATTCTATGCAGTGGTTGTGAACACTGATTTAGCAAATTCTGAACCATTGTTTCTAAAGGAAAACAGGGTTAGGTTCCCTTGAGCCTCTGGTCTCAGCATGCTCATCAGCTGATCAATATGCAACCGTTCTTTGTGTGTTTCATTTAAAGGCGCCATCGCTACTGTGTATTACTGACCCACTAACAGTGAACTCACAGTCCACAGCACTATACCGTATGTCTGAACAAAACCTACCCAACACACGTGATTTCTCCATAAAGCACATCGCTGCCTTCTTGCTCTTAGGAACACCAGACGGGACTTCACACTATGGTTGAGGGCTATTTTAAATGGCAAAATTTTGTGCTATTTTAAAAGGACAGAAATGGGAAAAACATAACACTAAATGGACCACAAAAAAAGACACTTTACAGTGTGAGGGCTGAATCAAGAAGGCATAGTGTCTCCTTATTTGACCTCAGCTGGGAACCTGCGCATCAAGTGATTCAAGTTTTTGCTGCTCTGTATGTATCTACAAGTGACCGAAAAGCACCACAAGTATTGATTTTGGGCTCACAAATAAATTTTAGGAAGTGCATTTATGAATACAAAGTTTGCAAATAATGAGATTGACTATACTTAGACCACCAGTAACCTTGTCATAAATTACTTTTCACTAATGAAGAGGCAGGAGAAGAGAAGTTAGGGTGACTTGAGCAATGACGTGCAAATAGTGAGGCCCAGAAATAGTGCTGCAGCTTGGATCTCTTAACTCCTAGTCCAGCATCCCTGATTTGTTTCTTTTTTTTTTTCCATTCTAAAATTATATAGGTTTCAGCCCTGGCTGGGTAGCTCAATTCACTGGAGCATCGTCCTGGGTAGCAAAAGGCTGTAGGTTTGATTCCCAGTCAGGGCACATACCTGGGTTGTAGGTTCAATCCCTGGTCAAGGCATGTCTGGGAGGCAACTGATTGATGTTTCTCTCTTACATCAATCTTTTTTTTTCTCTCTCTCTCCCTCAACTTCCTCTTAAAAAAATTATGGAGGTTTCAGGTGTACAGTTCTATAATATATCATCTATGTATTGTATTGTGTGTTCACTATCCTGTATTTTTTTTTTAAATGATCTACTCCTGAGGTTTCTGGTTGCCTCAGAGAACATTTATTCTTAACCCCAGTGGGAAGCCTGCATCAATGAAAAGAAGCTTAATACATTTTTTTTAATTGATTGAAGAGATCCACAATTTATTGGTACTTCCTAGAACAGGAATGGTGAATGGGTTCTATATTATGGTTGTTTAGAAGCAGTGTTGGAAAAATAATGAAACCTCATCTGGTTTCTTGAGAAAGTGCCATGATTGATTGGTAATGTCTGCTGAGGCACAGGACTGCCAAGTGGTGGTGGGCATGCCACATTTCTGGCATCTCTAGTCTAATATTTAATAATCTCTTTTCTCTCATATATCCATACTTGAAAATTGATGACAGTTTCTTCACAGAAGCAACTCTTCCAAATGAAAAGTCATTTGCTCATTCAGTGTAATTCTGTACAGATTGTCCTATGTATATAACAAGCCAAGAATTCTTAAACGCCAGACTCAAGTCCTACTTCCATCCTAAAATATTTGTTGCTGTGGTACATTTTCTGAAGAAATTTGTCATGAGTCAATTTTAGCTGTTTTGTCCTTATATTAAGGTTTAGTTTTGAAGCTGGTGCTGGTAGTTAATGTTATTGACGTACTAAGTACAATGGCTAACACGTTGAGCGCTCAGCCTGTGCTGGGCCCTGTGTGAGATGCTTTATTATCATCGTCGATTTTATCTTCTCACAAATCTTCTGATGCACTTACTCTCATCCTCATTTTAGAATCAAGGAAACTGAGGCTTAGAGAATAAAATGACCAGCCCCACCAAGTTCCCCTGGCCTAGAAGTGATGGAATTGGGTGGGTGTCCAGGATTTCCCTACTCCACATCTAAGTCTTTAACTAGGGTCCTTAATCTGTAGTCATGAACCAAGTCTGGCCTTCCACCTGCTTTTGTAAATAAAATCTTATTGGAACACAGATGTCTTAATCTGTTTGGTCTGATACAACAAACACCACAGACTAGGTGGCTTACAAGAGACATTTATTTCCCAAAGATCTGGAGGCTGGAGAGTACTAGGTCAAGGTGCCAGCTGTTGTGAGAGCCCTCTTTCTGTTTTGTAGGTAATTGAATTCTTGATGTGTTGTTCTCACGTGGCAGAGAGAATGCACTAGCTTTTTTTTTTATACTCACCTGAGGACTTTCTTCTTCATTGCGTTTAGTGAGAGAGGAAGGGGGAGAGAGAAACATGGATTGGTAGCCTCCTGTTCATGCCTGGACCAGGGATTGTACACACCCTGGACCGGGGATTGAACCCAGAACTTAGGTATGTGCCCAGAGCAGGAATCGAACCCAACCTTTCAGTTGTGGGCTGATGCTCCAACCAACTGAGCCACGCTAGCCAGTGCTTTGATGTGTCTTCTTACAGGCCATTAATCCTATCTCGAGGACTCCACCCTCATGACCTCATCTAAACCTAATTACTTCCAATGGCCCCACCTCTGATTAACATCCCATTGGGGTTAGGTCTTCAGCATAGGAATCGTGGGAGTGCAGACATGCAGCCCACAGCTACAGCCATGCCCGTTTGTTTATGTGTTGTCTGTGGCTGCTCCCGCTGCTGTGGCTGAGTCGAGCAGGTGCAGTGGAGACCATATGACCTGCAAAGCCTAAATACTTAGTATGCAGTCCTTCACAGAGAAAGGCTGCCAACCATTCCGAACTATTATCCTGTAGTTCTGGCCTCTTTAATTAAAAACATGCTCCGTTTTCCTAGAGATAGTCCGTTCCTTGAACTCTGAGTATGTGTATGATTTCTCATGGAAACATTGATGTCTGGGGTTTGACTGGGGTTGAAAATTTAAGAGTATAGTGCCTGTCTTCCTCGAGGTGAGTAGCATATGTTAGCTCTTTTTTAAAGAATGGAAGTTCTCTGTAACCTTGCAGGTGTTCCTGTGTCGTCCTTTTTATGACATGGAGAGTGGCTGGGTGCTCTCCGGAATACTGAATGAGAATTTCATTTCCTCTTGGTGGCTGTGTTTGCAAAGCCTGTTTGACTGGCTTTTCCCAGTGTGGGTGAGGTAACTTCCGTCCTGGAAGTGGAAGGCCAGTGTCTGAGGGTAAAGGTTGGTTTTGGCAGATTGGAGCCAGCTGCAGACACATCTGCATTTTGCCCTGGGCAGAGGTGTCTTCATGGAGCCCGGAGAGGTGATGATGGGCGGTAAAGGGTCTCGGGGATTTACGTGAGCAGCTAACTCAGAGTTCTGTCCCCCCGTCGGGAGAAGCCTTCCCCTCTGCGTACCGCCACCAAATGATAAAGACCCTCAGTATTCCTTTCCTTGGGCAACTGGTCTGCCACACACTCCCCCAGCCAGGACTGGGGGGCCGGGACTGGGGACGGAGTGTTAGGGTTCCGTTTTGCCTATGCCCATGAGTGATCTCCAGGTTTCCCCGGGCACATGTCCATAACAAAACATTTTAAAGACTGTGTTTGTAATATACTCGTATTTCTTCAGTTGTAAGATTATAAATATGTACTACTGTTATTAAATTACATGTATTATAAAACATGTAAAAATAGGACTTTTAAAAGAATAAGACAGAAAACTAGGTGGAAATGAAGTGCTGCCGTTTTCTTTCTGCACGCTGGTGAAGGCCGCAGGAGGTGCCCGCTCTGAGCTGCCCTGTTCACACCATAGCGTTGTCTTCTAACTGTGTTCCTAGAAAACTGGGGTTTCAAATGCACGTCTGTAATTATGTAAGTCTTACATGACTGCGTTCTTTGTTAAAATACTTTTAGAACTTTATAGATAAGGCTGGAATCCTTTGGATCACCAGCTCCAAACCTAGTTGCCTGCTTAGTTGTATAATTTTCTTTTTATTGCTTTTATTTTTCTAAATGTATCGTTTGTACAAATTTTTCTGTAGCTTTTTATATTCAGCCATGCCTTTCTAAGATCTAGTTATATGGCTATAGGTAAATAGAGGACAGTCCTTCTGACTGATGTAACATGTGTTAATGTCACTATTTTATTTAGCCCTCCCCTTATGGAGGGCATTAACCGGTAGGGTCACACTGAACATCCCTGTGCGTGCAGCCTCCTCGGACACTCATGTCAGTGAGCCAGCTGCCCAAAGGCCTCTCTCCTTGCCCTTCTCTTCCTCTTCCCTCACTGCATCAAGGAGCGGCAGGAACTTCTCTCCGCCTCTATCACTGCCCCCCCAAGCCCTGCCCAAAGTCCAAGCCACCAGCACCTACCTCCGGGACAGCCGAGGTGGCCTCCTCCCAGTTTGCCTGCCCTCAGTCCTCTTCTCCACAAGGAACGGGGGTGGGGGGAGCCTTTAGAAATGTACCACATCATCTTAATCGTTTGCCTAAACCTGCCGGTAGCTTCCCGCCTCACTCACCCTCACTCACCGTGCAAAGCACTTTCCCCAGGGAGCTTGCCAAGCACGCTCATGCCATAGGACCTCAGATATGTTTCCAGGCTTTCTCTGTAAGTACAAAGATACTTGTAGACACACATTTTTATTTTTCAAAATGACACAATGCTATGCATTATCGCTTCGACTTGCTTTTGTCAAGATACCTACAAATCACACAGGGTCTCATGGGGCCCATTCGGGACTTTTGGCTTTGGTCTGTCCCCACCCTACCCCAGAGAATATAAACCCCATGAGAAAAAGGACTGTCTTGCTCGCTGTTGTGTCCCCGGCACCCAGAACAATATCTGCTGTAAAGAAGGGTGAGAAGGCAGAACTAGAAAGACCCTCAGGGCACAGGAACTCTGCACAGACAAGGGAGTAAAATCATAGTTAAAACGTGTTTCAGTTTGAAGGGTCATGTGCCTTCGTTCGAGGAGTCTGTAGAGGGGAGAATACGTCCAGTCTTTTTTTTTGTATTTGAGTTAAACATTCAGGAATTCACTTCTGTCTTTGCTTTGCAGTATCAGTGTTGGGTTCTATGGGGCCTGCTTTTATTCATTTTTATTAAAAAAAATTTTTTTACTGTCCATAGTATTTGTTCATTGTTTGTTTATCGAGGAAAACTATTTCTTTGCCCGGATGTTCATGTTTCATAATTCAGGAACACGGGTCAGTGACAGACTTTCACGGAACTCAACCCCAAGAAATTCTTTGCATTCCAAAAACACTTTGCACTCTGCACAATCCCAGTATTCCTCAGGGTTGTGTCACAGTCTTTCCTGGAGTCATAACTGCTGTAGAAATCTGCATACGCCTGCTTTCCCGGTTCAGCCACAGCAGACTTGGAGAAACCTGCAGCCCCCAGGGATGCAGCGAACACTCCAACAATACGAAGTCACAGCACTTTGCCAGAAGGCCGAGTATCTGAGGTTTTGTCAGAGCGCTGGAATACGCACAGTGATTACCTTCTCCTGAATGGCCACGTGCCTCCTGGTCGGGCCTGCTTTTCAGCGCTCACATTTTAGCAGTCATAGACCATCCCACTCATAACCCAGTGCCCAGAAACAGACCTGCGGCCATGAGGAGTACAGAGTAAGGATGTCCAAACCAGAGCTCATTTGGAGGGGGCCAGCACTGCCCCCTTGGGAGGCCTGCACGTGCAGCAGCAGTGAGAGGGGATGAGGCGAAAGGGCACCCTGACTCGTTCTTTAAAAGCACACTCGGTTCTCTGCCACTTCCCCTACCCGGCCCCTTCTAGAGATCTCTGGGGTTGGCCTGGACCTGCAGAGTGTATGCAGGCCTTTCTCCTGCTCACTCTCTTAATCTGTTTTTATTCTGCTTCCTGAATGTGGCACTTTCATAGCTACTGGTGGGGAAGAGCCATTGAGAAATGGCGTCAGGCATCTGCGGGGCGGTGGACCTTCCTGTGGCAGTCAGTGGTGGCTGCACTGTGAATAATCTCAGGCGCTTGTGTCGCTGTGCATGGGGAGAGGCGGATTTGACGAGCCAGAGACCCAAATGGAGAAGGAACAGAACAGTGTATTGAAGAATCTTCACTGAGTCCCCGGAAGCAGATGATGCGTTGGAATTCGTGTGTCCCGGTGGGTTGTGTCAGTGAGCGGCTGGCTTATCTGGTCTGCCTTCAGAGGCCAAGGGTCGCTTGGAGACACTGGTGCCTGGGCTCCACCCCAGAAGCTGTGGCTTCGTAGGTCTGGGTTGAGGTCCAGGAACCTATATTTTTAATGAGCTCTCCCAGGTGCTTCTGAATCTCAGCCAAGCTTGGAAGTCACCCTGCTCCTGACCTTTGAGCTGCCTCCCAGCTCCGATTCTCCATGGTGAAATGCAGGTCATCAGTGAGGTGCCAGGCAGGCTGCCTCTGAAAGGTGGCCCCTGTCCAAGCCGATCTGTCACCTGATTGTGAGTGCAGGGCCCAAGCAGCCACTCATCTCTTCAGGGTAGCAGGCATTGTTTGATAATGCGGGTGCAGAGTTGAGTGTTTTTACTTTGGTGTTTGGAATAGAAAAAGTGTTGATGTGATTCAGCATACCGAAAGAATGAGAGTGTGTACTGTCGGGTGTCTTAGTGCCACCCCTAACCACAGCTGTTCCTTCTCAAGCAAAAATGTTACTAGTTTTTTTATGTATCTTTCCATTTATATATGTTTTTTTTACAGCTTGAGACATAATTCACATGTCTATGATTCTCCTATTTAAAGTGTGTAATTCCATGATTTTTTTATATTGATACAGTTGTGTGACCATCACCACAGTCTAATGTTAGACCATCTTTACCACCTCAGAAAGAAACCCTATTTCCCTCCAAATCCCCCAGCTTCAGGGAACCTATGCCTACTTCCAGCTCTGTCATATGTGGCTTTAATCCCTCAGTTTTTTGCATGAGTGATTGTGTACTGGGGACGGTTCCACACCTTGTCTCTTCCATCAGGTACTGTTCACCATCGTGGGGCTCTTCTGCCATGGGGGGACAGAACCAGTGTTGCACTCTCAGGGTGGCTGTGCCCACCATGCCCCTGGGGAGCAGAGGGATCTGTGGGCACCGGAAGTTAAAGGCCGTGCTTGTCATTTGCTCCAGTGGGCGGCTTCAGTCCCTGCCCAGCAGAAACATCTCATCTCTGTTCCTTCTCTGTTTAGAAACTCATCGCATATGGGCACATCACCGGCAACGCCCCCGACAGTGGAGCCCCGGGGAAGCGGCTTATTGACAGGATCGTCGAAACCATTTGCAATTGTTTTCAGGGCCCTCAGACTGATGAAGGAGTCCAGTTACAAATAATTAAGGTATTTCTGTGTGTTTGCCTGCTCTGGACTTTAAATTGGAAACTAGTGCCTGCTGGGAATTTGGGTTTCTGATTTAGCACGTGTTGGTCGTCTGGGGTGGTGCTGAGCTGGAACAGAAGAATGTGAGCATCACTTAGACCTTTTATAAAGTGTCAGAACTTATTAGTGTGAACTGAGACAGGAAGAGTGGAACCAGGTGTATTTTCAGAGTAAACAGTTCCACTAATAACAATGTAAATTGCTTGTGAATTAAATCGGCTTGAAGTCCTCTGGTCTTGCCCCTTGAATTTCTGGATTCCCAGTCTGCCATTTCTCAGCAGGTCCCTGTTGATAGTCTTATTACCGGTTTGCTCTTGTCTTCTTGGCCCCCCATTCCATTTCCCTGCTCCATATCCTTCCAGGAATGGTTTGGCACGGGGCTTGTCAGCGAACGGGATTGGGATGGGTGTAGCATGCTGCATCTTAAGTCCTGACGGTATTAGCTCTGTGAAGGATGGCTCCGTGTTAGCCACACCTTTCCTAAAGCTCCCTGGAAGACCTGCCGGGGAACTGGGAAATGGACCCCCCCACCAAAACACGTATATTTTGTGGTTAATCTAGGTGAGATCAGGTTGGAGCATTTTCCGTCTGATACATATTTTTGGCTTTTTTAAAAACTAAGCTGGTAGAAAGCTCTCTTCAACACAATTATCTCAAATAATTTGGACTTTATGGAGTTAATAATTATTTTTAAACTCAGAGCAGGTGCTAATCAATCATCCAGTTTAGTTTACAGAGCCATTATTTTTCAAATTTCTCAGAGCAAACAAAAACAAAAGCAGACCTTGTGAAAGAGTTGGCTGTGGGAGACTCGGAGCAAGGTGTGTATTTGTGAAGCTGAAGGTTTCAGATTTTCGTTTTAGGCTCTCCTGACTGCAGTGACGTCCCCGCACATTGAAATTCACGAGGGCACTATCCTACAGACGGTTAGGACGTGTTATAATATCTATTTGGCCAGCAAAAATCTCATCAATCAAACCACTGCCAAGGCTACCCTCACTCAGATGCTGAATGTCATTTTCACCCGCATGGAAAACCAAGTGGTGAGTGAGTGATAGCAGTCGTTAGCTGCCGGGGGCGGGGCATCATCCTTTGCTGTGAACAGTTTTGTGGGTGGCCTCAGTGCCTGGCAAAGATTCACCAGCACTTTAAAGTTTGTCCCTTCTTCCTCTGAATTCTCTACACTCTGTTTTTGTTCTTGCTTTAAAAAGCAAGGGAGAGAATCTCTAGCACGTGTTTTAAAATTTGCATTCACAATTCTTTGAGTTTGTCAAAGGAATGTATTTCCTTTTCAAAATGTTATCCTTCTCTTTGGAAATTTTTTTAAGCACATGTGTTTTCTGTTCCTTATCAAAATTCTGGGACCATTTAGGCTGAATCCCCTTTCTGTTGCCTTCCAGTTGCAGGAGGCCAGAGAATTGGAGAAGACAGTCCAGTCGAAACCCCAGTCCCCTGTGATCCAAGCTGCAGCAGAGTCCCCAAAGTTCAGTCACTTGAAGCAGAGCCCGGCACAGAGCAAACCAACGACTCCTGAAAAGACGGATGTAGCCAACAGTGAGCATGCCAGGGGTCATCCTGGGAAAGCAAGCTCGGAGAACGGAGACGCGCCCAGAGAGAGAGGCTCGTCCCTATCAGGTGTGCCCTGCTGTCCCTTTCCAGCTGGGCGGGGGCAGGAGTCTGGAACGTCTGCAGGAAACCTCTGGTAGCAACTCATCCGTTCTGGGCCTTCCCCTCGGCTCTCTTTTGCTTTCTGTCACGGAGCACAACTAGCACGGCGTGATGGCTGATGACCCATTGCTGGTTCTGCAGTGTTCTCTCCATCGTTCCCAGAACGTGTCTGGCCACTGCTTCTTAGTGTCGGCTTCAGTGCAGTGGGTCCAGTTGGGTGTACGTATCTCCCAGTAGTTAATCATTTGGGTGGTTAGTCACTCAGGGTCTGTTTTACCCTCCTAGAGGACACATCTGTCCTGTGTGCATAGGATGTGCGTGCCTCGCCCCCTGCCTGGCAGTTCGTAGCTGCTCGCAGACACCTGAGGGGAGCTGGAAGGTGGGCAGTGGTTGGACACATAGATGTACAGATAGCATTGTTTCCTTTGTGACTAAGAACATTACTTGTTTTTGTTTGCTTTTTTGAATGAAAGAGATATTATTCTCCACCTATAGTTCTAAAGTAAATAATGTATTGGACATGAAATTGTGGATTGGGCTGTCATAAGATTATTCCTGAATGTTTGCATCTCTCCTTGGGCAGCTGGTATGAACCAGATCCAAAATTGCTTTTTTTTCCCCCCCCCCAGGAATGTACCTCCCCGAGTGACTCTGTCAAATAATTCTTTGCTCTAGCTGGTGGCCCTGCAGCTTCATAGTTGCTCTCCTGTCCTCTTCTGTCACGTTATTGGTGATGGTTTCTGTTGCTAGTATGTTCCCTACTGGAATGCACACGTTTGAGCCGCTTTTCTTTCTCTGTAATTCACCACAGTGCTTGGCTTACATGGGAACAGGCCAGGCGGCATCGCTGGAATGTCGTGCTGTATCAGTTCGCTCAGGGAAAGGACGAAAGAGAAAGTTGCCACTAAGAACTGCGTGGTCTCAGGGCGAGCACAGAGGTGCCGCCTATTCAGTCCTGCTGTCACCTGTCTTAGGGAAGGTGCTCGGAAGCTCCTGGCCCACCCTCCGTCTGCCGTCATCGTTTGCCTTCTCAGCTCTCAGGGCCAGGGCCAGAGTCTTACCGTAACCCTCATCAGGCTGTGGTCAGTCAGTCAGTATTAATATTTAAACACCGTAGTAAGCATAGCTGTGCAGATGCATAAGTCAGTCTCCCTGAGCTGCATGAAGTGCTTCCACTGTGGCCCATTTTCTGCACGGCAGCCAAAGTGCTCTCTTAAGAGCGTGCATTAGATCACAGCCCTCATCAATTTTAACCCCATTGGTAATTTCCCATTCTGTCCCATTCAGAGTGAAATCTGCATCTGCCCTATTCCCTTGGCTTCCACGGCCTGTGTGACCTGGCCCCCATCCACTTCTCTGTCCCCTGCCTACCCCTTTCCCCCTCGTTCGCTACACACTCTGCAGGTGATGTAAATGGTATTTCTGATTCTTGAAAATGCCACACTTACTCTTGTGCCTTCGTTCTTCCTGCCTCTCCCCTGCCCCCTTTATCTTCAGGTCTCAGTTCAAACGGATCACCCTCTCTGAAGCTCTCTGTCACGTCTGTCTTCTCGTTCTCTACTTGACGTTAGAGCTAATGTTTACATGTGCCCAGTCTGAGACCTAGGCCGCCCTGCTTACGGCTATGTTCCCAGTACCTGGAATGGTGCCTCACACTCACGGCAGACAGTAAAGACAATGTTTTGAATAAACAGCAGGGAGGGGCCTGATCTTTAGACTATAGTTTGGCGGACTGTAGTCTAACACAGAAGTGAAAATTCTGCGAGAATGATTTGTAGTCATTTTGCTCTGGGTTTTGTTGCCAGTACCTGGTGCATCCACGAGGCTTCCCGCAAGAACATGGGAATCAGATTGCCTGTGGGAATCAAACCACAAACTTGCAACTAGGTCAGCATGGAGGCATGCCGTCAGCCTTAAAGAGCCAGTGGCTTCAGTTCTCGCGGTGTGGCTCTAACGGATGAGTCCTTCAGAAGGAGGGACTGAGAAGCCTTGGGAGCCAAGGAGGAAGGGCAGCCGGAGAGGCAGGTGGCAGAGACAGTGCCCTGGGCAGGAGTCCATGCTGTAGAGGCCCGGGCTTTGGCGCCTCTGCAGTAGAGCCCACACATCCAGCCCCCCTCTGGTTCTGTCCACAGGCACCACCGTCACATAGCCACCCCTAGCTAGCCGGCCACTTCCCGGCGCCATGCTCACTGAAAGCCCTGCACATGCATTTTCTGTTTCAGCAGGAACCCTCCCCTTGGCCTTCTTGGGGCAGTTGGCCTCCCCGTGAAGACAATTAGCTGACTGGCCTGAGCACCTCTTTCCCTGTTGCAGTTTTTCATCCCAAGTTGATAAATCACAAGTCAATTTGTCAGTCTTATCGGCCTGTCCAGGAAGTGGATCAAATGGCTCTTTGTACACTCACAAAATGAGATTTTTTTTTTTAGCCTAAGACATGCTTGGTTACGTGAAGTTTTGGGCACAGCTAACAGCTGTCCCCGGGGAGCCTGCCCCATCTGTCTGTTCACACCGCTCCTGATTGCCCAGCTAGTCTTCCCAGCTTTTTAAAAACAGCCTGATGGAAATGCAGCAGTTACCATGAAGACACCCATTTAAAATGTACAATTGAATTCTTTTCAGTGTGTTCACAGAGTTGTGCAACAATCACCACAATTAATTTTGGAACAGTCTATCACACCCATTAGCAGTCACTTCCCATTGTCTTTTAGGTTCGTTTTTAAAATTCTGTCTTTTTAACTCCAACATGAGACATAAGCAGTTATATAGCTAATATGTAGCTATTGTAGGTACACCATTACCTATGTGTTTACCGATTTGTTAGTTCACTTTTAAATAACGCACTTCTAAGTACCGTAAAACAAAGTTTATCCTCCCGCAGCCATTATGGAGGTTCTGGTCAGACAGCCTGGGCTCAGGTTATGACTCCACCACTTAGCAGCTCTGAGCCTCAGTGTCCTCTGTAAAATGAGACTGCAGCCAGTAGTACTATCTTACGGGTGTATGGGAATTAAATGAGAGCAGTGTCTGGCTATATAAGTATTTGTTCTTATCTTTCAAATAAGCATCAGCTTGAACAACTGAAGAGTTGAAAGAAAAACAGCAGAGGGAGCAGCACAGCGGCCTGCAGCGGGCGCTTCCCTGTCCAATAAACAGGCTGTGGTGCGGTCAGTGCTTGCACCCCTCTGCTGCTCTGCTGCTCCCCATGGCCTTGTGGCCCAAGCACGGACTCACACATGCTGGCTTGTTTGAAGATCCTCTTTAGGGAAAAATTTCAAGGGTTATTGTGTTGTTTGTGTAATGTGATGGCTTTTTTGGTCATTGTGATTTTTGTGTGTACTTCTGAAAGTCTAGTTGAGGGCTCTTTAGCAGTTCTCCCAGAACTAGTTTTCTGCAAAAACAAATGGTGCCAAACCTCTTCTTCCATGCAGACAGTTAACATCTTGCGGAAAAGTTCCATTTGAGGTTTAGTAAATCTCCGACTGTCACGTTAGAAATCTCATGCTAAGTTCTAGGTTTACAGGGTGGGGAAAGTGAGGCATCAAAGGCAGTCACTTACCCAGGCTTCTTGTTCCCGGAGGTGAAGACACAGGAGAACCCCTCATCTTTTGTTCTGCCCGAACCACAGCGGGCTAAAATCCAGCTCCTGCCTCCAGCTTAGGGGTCGGAAGGGGCTCCTGAGACTTAGAGCAACTGTGGCTTAAGGAGGAAGAGCGTGTAAGTCCGAGGGTGTCACTGTCCCACAAAGGGAAACTCAGAGTCATAGCAGATGTTGCCTGGGAGGCTCCAGATTGCATGGACTTGTCTTTGGTTGGCACAGCCGTATCTGGCCTTGGCGGGCACTTGTTCGTGCCCTTTGCTTTCTGAAGTGTGACCCTAGAGAACATGGACAAAATCTCCTCTCCCTTCCTGTCTCACTGAAAATGCCCACCTGTACGTGTTTGTGTTTATGTGTGTAGGGACTGATGACGGAGCCCAGGAAGTGGTGAAGGAGATCTTAGAAGATGTGGTCACATCCGCTGTTAAAGGTAAGAACCAGGAACCCAGCCTTTCCTTCTGCCTCATTCCTCCAAAAAGTCCTTAGTCAGACATTTTAGTGGTAGAGTGCCCACCCCCAGGGAACCCAGGGAACCTGAGTCTACCCGTGTCTGTGTATCTTTGATGTGGGATTCAAAAATTACTTGTTTTTAGTGGTCGATTTTATTTTCGTTGGAGTTGGGTTCAAGAAGCACAGCCTGCCCTGACCAGTGTGGCTCAGTTGGTCGGGCGTCGTTCTGCAAAGTGCAAGGTCCCGCGTCCGATTCACGGCTGGGGCACGTGCCTGCGTTGCAGGCTCAGCTCCTGGTCGGGGGCGAGCATGATGCAGCCGATTAATGTTTCTCTCCCTCTTCATCCCTCCCTTTCCCTCTCTCTAAAAATGAGTAAATGAAATCTTTTTTTTTTAAGCACAGTCTAACGATACGAGGGTAAGAGCTCCACGTGGAGACACGGGGGGCCACGCACATACACATCCAGTTCCTTCGGGAGTGGGCTGCGCCCTGAGGTAGTGTCCTTGCCACTGAATCTCCATGGCCAGCCGTTGCTGCGCCGGAGAGACAGTCCCTGTGTCAGCAGGTGTCAGAGGCACATGGGAGCTTGTTCTTCTCATTCGAATTCATTCATACTCCCTCAGTTTTATGGTGTGGTTCCAGTGGAATTAAACTGGTATAGCCCAGAATAAATACTGGATGACTTTTTCTTTGTATTTGCCCAAAATCTCAGGTCAGTGGCTATGTGTTGGACACACAGTTCCAGTGTCTATAGACCATTAGTGGGTTAAGAAATCAATAATTTAGTGGGTTACAATCTGCATTTTATAAATGAAAGAACATAAAATGAAAATAAAATATCAACTGAATGCATTGCATGTGGTTTATTAAGCATTGTTTTGTGAAACCTGCATTTCAGTTATTTATGTGCTCATGTGTCATAAGTTTTAAAATGTGTTTCTTACTGAAGTCGTAAAGAAATCGGATCTACTGCTCTAAGCCCATCCTTTTGTTAATTTAGGGTACTACCAACCTATATACATAGATATCATTATTTAATTCCTTTTAGAAATGTCTTCAAAATTGAATAATTTTATTTCACACCCTTAGATTTTTTTCTGGGGCCAGTACAAGTCCTCACATAATGAACATTGGTCTGTCTTGTTGACTGTGTGTCCCCCAGTCCCTAGTGCAGAGCTTGACAAATAATAGGCACTTGGTAGACCATTTGTTGAATGAATATATGCTTTGTAAAATCATTGTTGATGATCATGCTTATAAAGTTTTGATGTTCCTTATACATGTAAAGATCCACATGGTAAATTCCTCGTGGAGTTCAGCTGTTCTCTTATACATATGTATTATTTTTAGAGAGGGGAAGAGAGGGAGGGTAACATCAGTGTGTGGTTGCCTCTCATGCGCCCCCTACTGGGGACCTGGCCTGCAACCCAGGCATGGTGACTGGGAATCGAACCAGCAACCCTTTGATTTGCAGGCCAGCACTCAACCCACTGAGACACACCACCTAGGGCCAGCTGTTCTGCTAATCATCAGATACGCTTTCTTTCATTAAATGGTGAAATCTATTCAATTCTTTGTTTTTCCTTTTTTTCACGTGGCTGCCAGAAAGCTAAGGTCTACATTTTTTATCTGTGAGGTTTTCTTTCATGATTGTCAAATCCTTTTGTTTATGTGGCTCTTCTTCTCAAAGCCTGCATTGAGAACTCTTTTTTAAAAAGTCTACCCTTTTCATGTTAGTAGCTTCTAATTTTTTTCAAAGGGGACAGAGTGGGCAGGGCCGCTGTATCACACCGTTCTGGAGGCACCGTTGATGTGGACTGCAGTGTGAGCCAGGCCCCCGGCAGTGGGGCTGTGGGTACCAGACACATGGGAAACGTACACACCACTTTGGCCAAGCCTGTTGCAATATGATGTCAGTCATGGGGTAGTGGTGCAGGCCAGGGAGAAAAGTGGTACCTGGAAGGTTAGTGAATCACTTCCGCGTGGCGTCAGGCTGCCTCTCCAGATAAGTGCTAATTCGATGATGCCTTTTGTATTTGTGTTTGAAGAAGCAGCACAAAAGCACAGTCTGACAGACCCTGAGACGGCCCTAGGCGAACTGGAGGGCCAGGAATGTGCTGTCCCACCAGCAGTGGACGAAAACTCACAGACCAATGGGATAGCGGATGACAGGCAGTCCTTGTCGTCAGCAGATAATCTGGTATGTTGATGACTGACTTACACAGACTGTGTTCAGTTTTCCCTTTCTAGAAGAAGCAGAGTTCTCTGTCAGAGAAGCGAGTGAGAACCCGCGAGCCCTGTTCAGCGGTTGGTCGCAGAGTCCGGGCGTGATATTCTTTGTGTTGGCAGCTCCCACTTCGGAGCGTGCCAGTTAGTGTGGGTTGCACACAACAGCGTTATCAGACCCTGTTTGTTCAGATTGTTCACACTGACATTTCCTGCACTGTTACTTCTCTCTCAAAGTAACATGCACTCATTTATAAAAAAATAAATAGAAGGAAAAACAGGGAGATATAAAAGTCATCCATGGTCCCGTAACTCAGAGGCAACCCTTGTGATTAACCTTTCAGTTATATCTTTAAGTTCTCCTCCCCTCTCATATTTTTTCCCTTAAATGGAATAACAATATATATACTGTTTTGTAACCTACTTTTTAAACTTTATATATATTAACATCTTTTCAGGCCCGTAGATACGTCCACCACAATGTTTTTCAATAGTTTTATTTTCTGTTGAAAATGTTATGAACTCACTCTCTGTACCTGTTCACTAGTGTTTTTCAATCTTTTTTATTATCGCCCTCTTAATGAACCTTTTTACCACCCACCCTTCATGAAATTTTAAAGGCACTGTTTATATAACTATGTATATCTGTTTCATACATAAAAAATAATTTTTTTTCACCCCCCAAGAGCCATATTTTTGCCCTTATATTAGCCTGTTACAACAGAATACCACAAGCTGGGTGGCATATAAACAACAGAAATTTGTTTCTTGCAGCCCTGGAGGCTGGAAGTCCAAGGTCAAGACCCCAGCAGTTTCAGTGTCTGGAGAGGGTCTGTTTCCTGGTGCATAGGCAGTTGTCTTCTCTGTCCTTGCGTGGCAGAGGGCGGGGGCGCTCCCTGGGGCCTCTTTTATAAGGGCATGAATCCCATTCATGAAGACTCCACCCTCCTGACCTGATCACCTCCCCAGATTCTCACCTCCTAACATCACCACATTGGAGATCAGGTTTCAGAATACAAATTTTGGGGTACCCCAGCATTCACTCTGTGGCGGCCCCCAGGGGTTATAGCATCCCTGTTAAGGATGCACAGAGGAGTGGATGTCTTTAAATACATATGAAAGACTCATGTCTTACACATTAGGCTGACTTGGTTTGTTCACTCAACATTATCTCAAGGGCATCTTTCCACATCAGTATGTATAGATCTAACTGATTTTTTAATGGCTGTGTAAAATCACTCATATGGATTACCATAATCTGTTCAGCCAATTCCCTTCAGGTTATTTCAGTTTTATCACAGGAAACAATGGTTCTGTAATGAACATCCTTATAGATAAATCTTGTGCACATCCTTAATTCTTTCTTTAGGATAAATCCCTACAAGTGGTATTGCTGGATCAAGAGTTGGAAGCTCTGGCTAAGCCTTTTGATCCTTAACATCAAATTAGCCTATTGGGAAGGTAATACTGGCATCTCTGCCCACCTGTAGGCTCTCAGTTCTCATTTTCCCATATCCTCATTAAGACTGGGCAGTAGCGTTCATTCAGACCTTTGCCAGTCTGACAGGAGAGAGGTCCTGCCTTAATGATCCATAGTGAGGTCATGTAGGTTTGTCATTTGCATTTCTTGGTGAATTGCTTCTTCATGTTTTTTGCTTGTTTTCACTTGAGATAAAAGTTTCCATATTTCCTTAATGAATTATAAGAACTTATTGTATGGTTGTTTTTTGGGTTTGTTTGTTTGTGTTTTTATTTTGTATATTGAAGATATTAATCCTTGCCATAGGTTACAAATATTTTTTTTATTTTTAAATGTAATTTGCTTGTTTAAAGTTTATTTTAAAACACCCATCATATTTTTTATTTATCTTAGAATAGTATTCTTAGAAATACATTTTCACCCAAGCTTATATAAATAATTACTTATATTTGTTTTAGTTTTTTATGATTTAATGTTTGTGCAATTATCACTTTACACCACTCACACCCACTTTTTGAAGGACGAGGAACAGGTTTTAAAATTGCTTTAATGGCTTCCCATAGCTCCTGTTTTGCCATTTCTCCCCCGCCCACCACATCCCTTACTTCCCCACTGAAAAAATAAAATACATTTCCATGAAATAATTACATTTTAAATGTAAAACAGTTTTTGAAAACAGTCATCCTTTTGTATTGGCCCTTTGATTTTTCTCATTTCTTTCTCGGCTTAGGAATCGGACACACAAGGACATCAAGTGGTCGCTAGGTTCTCTCACACTCTGCAGAAAGATGCCTTCCTTGTGTTTCGCTCCCTTTGCAAGCTGTCCATGAAACCCCTTGGCGAAGGCCCCCCAGATCCAAGGTAAGCAGATAGCAGTTCTTGGCTGTTTATGACCCAGAAGACCCAGGAGGATCTGAGGGGTTCCAGGAAACTCAGTGTCTTAGCCCCTGATTGGTGTGAATGCAGGAATTTACTCAGGATGGTTTTACAGCTTTTCAAACTCATAATGAATTATCTTTGTGTCCCCACCAACCAAGAGTTTGCCCAGTTTTGCTTTCTTGGTTTATGTGCTAAAAATAATTTTATTGAACATGCATCAACCCTCTTTTTACTGACGGATTTAATATATACTAAGGGTGGCTGGGGCAAGATGTGATATGAGCAAACCTCAGTTTCCTGACCTGTTGGAGACCTTTGTTTGCTGCATGGATACAGGTCTGAGCCCCAGATTCACACCAGAAAAGCCAAATCTTTCTTTGTAGTAGTGAATGAACTATCACAAGGATGGAGTGCTGTGGATTGTCCAAGTAGAGGCTTTGGAGCCAAAAAAAACTATTCAATCCCAGCTCTTCCACTTGAGACCAGCTCCAGGGCTATAGGAGTTACTGAAGTCATCTGAAAAATAGGAATATAGAAAATCACCTTTCAGGGCCCATTTAATAAAATAATATGTAGTGACATCCAAGCACAGGGCCTTCCCCTTTGTAAGAGTTTTATAGTCACTATTATTATCATTGTTATAATTGCTAGTCCTTAATAAGAAACCTCAACTCTTATTTTGTGAAGGTAACCATTAGGGAAATGGTCCATGGAAGGTTCCCGTTTCTTACCCTCCCTTGGGCACCCGCTTCGTTGTCTGTGAAGGTAGAGAGGGCCGGGTGTCTTAGTGTCCCAGGAATGATGTAAAGTGCTTGTTCCGTCAGGTTAGTTCCAGGACCAGCTCCCCAGTCGGTTGATACGGCCTCTCCCCTGCTGTACCAGGCACTTCGTGGCAGGGTGGGATGGGGGAGTAGAAGCTGGCAGCTCTTGTTCTCATGGGGCCTGCGGGTTCTAAGAGGGCCCGCCTTGTGCCATCTGCTCTGGTTCTCTTGACACTGGGTGCTGTTGCTAGTTCTTAACTCACTGGCTTCTCAGAAAATTCCCACTTATAGAGGAATGAGACCTGCTCGAGTAACTTGATTTTTAAATGTTATCTTCTAGCCTCATCATCGTTTTAATTTTCTTTGCTAGGTCCCACGAGCTGCGTTCCAAGGTGGTTTCCCTGCAGCTGCTCCTCTCCGTGCTGCAGAATGCTGGCCCAGTCTTCAGGACTCACGAGATGTTCATCAATGCCATCAAGCAGTACCTCTGCGTGGCGTTGTCCAAAAACGGCGTCTCCTCCGTGCCTGATGTCTTTGAGCTCTCTCTGGCCATTTTTCTTACTCTTCTTTCAAACTTTAAAATGCACTTGAAAATGCAGATAGAGGTATGGCCTCCAAATTGGTTTTTTAATCTTATACCAGATGAGTTAACTGCTGGTGGCACAGTTACCAGGAACTACCGATAACACAGTCTACCGACTGCCACCCCCAAAGAACTTTTCGAATGAATGAGGAGAGACTACCTTTTCCTAAACAATTACTGCCCCAAAGTCTCGTATGCTTTTCACTTTAACCAAAGGTTTAAGTCACATGCTCTGTGTGCTAGGCTCAGACCCCACAACTTGTTTGTTTAGCCTGTAAATTATTGGAAATGCCCTGAACTAGTTGCCAAGTTGAGAAATCAGATTCTCTGTGAAAATCTAGATTCCTGGTTTCTCTCAAAAAAATCCTGCCTCTCCACGTGGCAGCTCTTGGCGGTCACTCAGGAAGAGCCACTCCTCTAATGGGCCCATGTTCCCCAGTTCCCTGTGGCCCCACCCCCCTGGCTGTTCCCACGTGGCCAGCATTCTGACGCCGTTCAGCAACATGTGGACACCACTCTTCCTTCACCGTAGGGTCTGCCTGTCCTCTAAAGGCTTTGGGGTTTGAAGCCCTAGTTCAAACTACTAATCAGTGTCCTCCTTGGTTTTCATGTCATGTAGGTCTTTTTCAAAGAGATTTTTCTGAACATTTTAGAAACATCAACCAGTTCTTTTGAGCACAGGTGGATGGTCATTCAGACTCTGACAAGGATCTGTGCAGGTATGTTTTCCCTGAGGGCGTGTGCTTATTCCTTTGGCTGGCCCAGGACCTCTTGATGTGTTTGTTTTCCAAAGTCCCGAGGAAGAACTCTGACTCCTCCTTTTAAAGTTTTGATGAAGTGCTGGGAAAATCATGACCTTAGAGGCCAGTGCTAACCTAATGAACAGTCCCATCCCATCTCTCCTCCTTTAGAGGATGACCGACTCAGTCTGGGTTGCCTGAGAAATCTTAGTACTGAAAAGTCCACGTCCTAGGCAACCCCCAAACCCTGGAAAACTGCTTTTCTAAGTCCCAGGGTCCCAGGTGTTGGTGCTGCCAGCCCCTGAGTGGGTGCGTAGGGGAATTTGAATTCGCCTTACACCACATGATTGCGTGACTGTAACACCAGTAGCCTGCTTGCTTCATCAAACATAAGTCCGTGAGAGTTACGTGCCTTCCAGAGGTGGATCGGGCAACTCTTACTTTTTTTTTTTTTGTCCTCACCTGAGGACTTTTTTTTACTGCTTTTATCAAGAGAGGAAGCGGGGAGAGAAACATCGATGTAAGATAGAAGCAGCAGTTGGTTGCCTCCTATCCTCATCTGGACCAGGGCTCCTACGTGCCTTGACCGGGAATCAAACCTGCAACCTTTTGGTTACGGGATGATGCTCCAACCAACTGAGCCACACCAACCAGGACTGTCACTCATTTTTTGGTGAGGAAAGTGATCTTGGAGAAGGTAGAATGAACTGCCTGACATCTTAGTTAGTACCAAGGCCTAGAGAGAGAGCGTCCTGCCTCCCTGGTACTTACGACAGACTTTTCCTGTGTAAGGTGTGTCCACCTGAGTTGGTTGTTCACTGGGAAAAATTTTTGAAAAAGGAATTCTGTTTAATAAAAAAACATAACTGCTATTTGTGTTCAATCTGAATTTCTAATATCTGTCTATTATTTTCCAAGATGCCCAGTGTGTTGTAGATATTTATGTCAACTACGACTGTGATTTAAATGCTGCTAACATTTTCGAACGCCTCGTAAATGATTTATCCAAAATCGCTCAGGGAAGAAGTGGACATGAGCTGGGAATGACACCTCTTCAGGTAGAAACTCCAGGAACTCTCATTTTTATTTGAAGTTCATTTCGATAAACATTCACTGGGGCTGGGGTACAGAGCAAACAGACGTGTGTGCTGGCGCACAGTTGCTGCCGTCGTGACAGTTCTGAGCGGGCAAGGAAGCAGTAAACTGCAGGGATAAAGCAGAGAAGGTAGCGAAGGAGTGCCGGGGGCGGCGGCGGGGGGTGGTTATCCTGTGATGTCGTTGGGGTAGTCTTCCTGGGAAGGCAGCTTTTGAGCTGAGATCTGTAGGGGCAAGGTCACTCTCAGTCACCTTTCCAGAAGCCTTGTGGCAGCAGGATCTCAGGCTCCAGTGAAGGCAGAAGAGATCGCCTCTCATTGGTGTGCATACAAGGAATAGAGTCCTTCTGAACTGGTTCGAAGATCTGTGAGCTGCCCAGAATTATGTGTAGACTTTCGGGGCCTGGGCATTTTTCCTAGAAGGAGGTTAATACTGTCAACAGATTTACAGAGAGACCTGTGCCACCTTAGATGCTGTTTTGAGCCTAACAGATTATATGCAATTCACCTTTAATTTTTTATTTAAGAAATACTATTTGTTAAAAAATCAGTGTTTTTATTGTAGAGTGAGCCTTAAAATGGGATACATTTGTGTGCGTTTGGGGGATAAGAATGTGTCCAGAATTGCTCATTTGCTGAGTAAGCTGTTTTCATCTTTTTTAGAGGTCACTGTTATTTGATTAAAAAAAAAGAAAGTGTTTTAAGTATTTTGTCAAATTACACAAGCAATGAGTGAGAACTTCCTTTTAGAAATTCAGATAACACTTCGTTTTAAGAAAGCACACATCCTATATTTTTGCTGATAGGATGTTTGTAATGAATGCCCATAGAGATTTTCTGGGGTTTTGCAATGAGCACTTAATAGTTATGTCACCTGTTAACTTTCCCTTGGGTGGCACTGCATGTCAGTGATTATCTCGTATCCTTGTAGGGTGCCCTGAGAGCCCTGTGGATGTCTGCACTTCATTTCCCTGTTAAGTCTCTGTGCCTTGTCACTCCTGTCCTTTAGGAGCTCAGTCTGAGGAAGAAAGGCCTGGAGTGCCTTGTGTCCATTCTCAAGTGCATGGTGGAATGGAGCAAAGACCTGTATGTGAATCCCAACCACCAGACCAGCCTCGGTGAGAAGTGTTGCTGCTACTACCACCTCCATTCACAATGGGCTACTATGGCTGCTGGGGAAAGTTGTCTTCGTGTATTTGTCTTAGAGTTAGCCCGAACATTTTAGTTTGCTAAATACCTGTAGTATTTTAAACAACCTGCTTTTTGATCCATCTGGAATTTGGGGGAGGAAATGTATGAATTGTGCTCTGACTTCAGTTTTGCAAATGAAGAACCAGTTGTTCCGATGTTTTTTAGCAATCCCTCCCTCACTGATTTGGAGCCCCACCTCTACCACGTACTGTACTCCCCTCTGTGCGTATGTCTGTTTCTGAATTTTACGTTCTGTTCTATTGATTTGTCTGTTCTTGCACCAGTGCAAGCGTCTGGATTGTTTTTGCAATTTATACTTTCACGTGAATTTCAGTATTAGTTTCTCAAATACCACAAAAAGGTAAGTTTCTAAGTAAAGTGTCAGAGTGAAATCAAAGTTTCATGCTTGTGATCTTTACAGTACCAAGTTTATTGTTACAGGTCTGGGAAAGGGAATTGCAGAGGCAGGCCTGAGCTCAGCCGTGTCTGGGCCCCATCTGCTGACGGTTTTCTTTTCTTTTCTGTCATTGCAGGTCAGGAGAGGCCCACTGATCAGGATATGGGGGATGGGAAAGGCCTCGACATGGCGAGACGGAGCAGCGTGACATCCGTGGAGTCCACGGTGTCCTCAGGGACCCAGACGGCTGTCCAGGACGATCCCGAGCAGTTTGAGGTCATCAAGCAACAGAAAGAGATCATTGAACACGGCATTGAGCTGTGAGTGTGGGTGCTACTCCCGCTGAATCTCTTGGGGCCTCTGGTGAAGCCACATCGCTGGGGACCTGGGGCTGGCTCCTCAAAAGGAAATGCCTTTTACAGAGGCCAGTGGTGGCACTTGCAGCCGAGCCTGACTGAGCCAGCAGAGTGAGTGAGAGAGAAACTCAGTGGCTTAGTGTGGTTGATGCCCGGTCTTTTTATTTTTCCCATAATGAAAAAAATTAAACTGCTTTAGAAAATACAGAAAAGCATAAAATGAAAATGTTCAAATTGCTCATAAGATTACTACCTAGAAAAAAAATCACCATTGGTAACATTTTTCCAACTATATATTATGAAAAATTTCAACATACAGAAGAATTGACATTTGCCACATTAGTGGTGTGTGTGTGTGTGTGTGTGTGTGTGTTTGTTTTCCTGAACCATTTGAAAGTAAATTGCAGCCATCATAATACTTTGGCCCTACATCTTAGAAAAATAAGGACATTCTCCCATATAACCATCCCATTATTATTATAACCACTGGTAAATCGTAATGTGTTTTCTTTCTAGTCTTTTACAGACAAAAACGCATATGCACACAATCTCATATCCTGTCCAACTTTTGAATGATTGAAGTGTTGATTTCTTCATTTCCTCTCACACCAGCCTATATCTCTCAGAAGTAATCTTTTGAACACTTAAATCAAGTCTTACCACTCCCCTGCCTGAAATCATTCCAGGTGTCCCTTTCTCTCACCACAGCCCGCTGCAACCTCTGGCCCTCTCACTGGCCTCATTGCTCGCTGACCTCATCTCCTGCCAATACCCCTGAGTCACATGACGTGTTTCAGTCCTTTGAACACTTCCAGGTGTTTTTATCCATCACATGAGTATTCCAGGGAAGAAGGGAGAAAGGGCCAAAAGAGTATACCTCCCAGCCAAGTCAGCTTTAAGAAGCCTTCCTAGATGTATGCATACTACTTCTGCCCATATCCTCCCTGGCTAGAACTGTATCACGTGGCTGTACTTTGTTTAAGGGAAGCAGGGAAACATAGTTTTTATTCTAGGGAGTCGTGTGCCCAGCTAAACATCTAGGGTGTTAGTGGTGTTGGAGAAGGGGAGAGTGGGTACTGGGTGACCACCAGTAGACTTTGCTGTACAGCTAGGTCAGAAATCCAAGGTGGAATTCAGAAAGCTTCCAGACACACAGGATCCTCTTAGCTGATACGTGATGACTTGTTTATGGTGTTATTGTAACCTGCCTCAAATGCTAGTTATTTCTGTCCTTTAGGGTTTTGAAATAAGCCATCTGTGTCCCATCTTATCTTAAAACAGGTTCAACAAGAAACCCAAGAGAGGGATCCAGTTTCTCCAGGAGCAGGGCATGCTAGGAACATCAATTGAAGAGATTGCCCAATTCCTGCACCAGGAGGAGCGTCTAGATTCTGTAAGACTGGGAGTTGAGCACTGGCACGTGGGTTCTCTCAGTTGCCTCTGAAATCAGACCAGCTTTTACCTAGAGATTGACCTGAGTGCACACCCCTGCTTATAGCAGTCCTACTCATCCCTTCGGCCAGCGATGCAAAAAGCTCTTTGAAGGAGATGAGTTAGCCTCCTGACAAGTGGTTGTGTATTTGATGGGACAATTGCAGAGCTAGAAGTGTGCCTTAAGTGCTAGGAACTGTTCTAGCTGCCCGTCTGCCACTGATCTCTCCCCTGAGTGTGTCCCATCTTTCTTCCATTGTTAAGTCTCTTGTGCCTCCTCCTCGTCCTTTGTGGAAGTACAGAACCTGGAATGGCTGGGGGGATGGACAGGCTCAGGGAGTCGCCTAGCTTCTCTGGCAGTGTAGTCCGTTCTGGGTGTCCAGAGCCCTTGGACTGAAGTGTCTTACCCTCTGCGTTCATATTTGACAATTTCTAGACGTAAGTGAATGCATATGTTTCAGACCCAAGTAGGTGATTTTCTGGGAGACAGCACAAAGTTCAACAAGGAGGTGATGTATGCCTACGTGGACCAGCTTGACTTCTGTGACAAGGAGTTTGTCTCAGCCCTCCGGGCCTTTCTAGAAGGTTTCCGCCTACCTGGGGAGGCCCAGAAGATTGATCGGTTAATGGAGAAGTTTGCTGCAAGATACATAGAGTGCAACCAGGGGTGAGTGTTGTGTTTACATCTTTTCCACACGTGTTTTTCCCTGTATCAGAACACTGACCTTAGTTAGGTTGGGGTCGAGTGTGATATTGCTAAATCTTTGCCAAGCAACTAAAGCTTCTGTTCGCCATGTGCCAGACACGGTGCTGAGGGATCATCCCGTGTGAGGCTGCAGAGCAGCTGTGTGTGTCTCCCTCTGCAGACATGAGGCTGAGGACCGAAGAGGCTAAGTAACTCGCCCAAGCTCCCGACTAGAGCCCGTGCTATTCGTGATGGTAGGAGGGTGGTCTCATGGGTGAGAGGTGGCACTTGGGCACCTCTCCCCTAATCAGAAACAACTCCCTGACTTAGTACCTGGGATAGATCTGAAGGATTTTAGTTTTTCTTAATTACATACTGATGAGCAGGTTACAAAAATGGCTGTGTAACCAATGAAACCCACCTAAGTACCTGATTCCACGTGCGGACCTTTTTCATAGGGAGGCCATGTTTTTGTGGGAAGCGAAATTGAAGAGAAAGCTGACTTTTATTAAAAACCTCCCATGTGTCAGCCAGGCCCGTGTCTTACATGCATTACATTGAACTAGTGGTAAGCCTGGGAGTAGTGTCCCCATTTCATAGATGAGGAAACAGGCCCTGGACCATTGAGCAACTCTCCAGAATCAGTCAGCTGGTAAGTAGCAGAGCCAGGCTTGTGTGCAGGTTTGTCTAACTTGAAGCTCACACTCTTCTTTCTGCTGCACAGGAAGTTAACAGTGTCTGAATATACTGAGAACATGATGTGGAATTGTTCAAAAGAAACATTTTGGTAACAGTTTTATTTCCATAGTCAACTTGGTTTTCATATTAATTGGTCCCAGTCCTCTGAGTCCTCCTTTGCACAGCAAAGAGATGGCATAGTCAGCAAAGGCAGCATCTGGTCATTTTAACCAAATGTATGCTTGGGTTCGCCATGAAGACATAATTAGATGTTGTTTCCTTTAAACGTGCAGGCATACCTTGTTGATTGCACTTCACAGGCACTGTGTTTTACAAATTAAAGACTTGCGGCCACCCTGCACGAGCAAGTCTGTCAGCGCCATTTGTCCAAAAGCATTCGCTCGCTTGTGTCCCCCTGTCACGTTTTGGCAGTCTGCAGTATCTCAGACTTGTTCATTAGTGGCATATTTGTTACCATGATCTGTGATCAGTGGCCTTTCATGTTGCTATCATCATTGTTCTGGGGAACCACAAACACATCCAGGTAAGATGGGGGACTTAATAAATGGCGTGTGTGCCGACTGCTCTAACAGCTGGCCGTTCCCTCGTCCCTCTGCCTCTCCTCGGGCCTCCCTGCCCCTGAGACATGACAGTATTGAAATTAGGCTAGTGAATAACCCTATAGTGGCCTCTTAAGTTCTCAAGTAAAAAAGAGAGTCACATCTCTCTCTCTCTTAATAGCATAATCAATAAAATATGTTAAAAAATAAAAATTTAAAGAAATGAGAGTCCCATATATTTCACTTAGTGAGGAAAGTCACGTCAAAAGCTGAGATAGGCTGAAAGCTAAGTCCTCTTGTGCCAAGCAGCCAGCTAAGAACTTGCCACAGGCCATCCCCACTGTCAGCAGGTACCAGTCTGACCAGTCAGCAACCATTGGCATCTAGGCAAGACCCTCCACCGGTAAAAAGACTTCAGTTTGCTGAAGTCTCAGGCGATGGCTAGTATTTTTAGCAATGAAGTAAGTTAAGACACATACATTTTTCTAGACACAATGTTATTCTGCACTTTAATACATTGCTATTGTGAAAACGTAACCTCTGTGTGCACTTGGAAACCAAAAAATTTGTGTGGGCTTGCTTTATTGCAATATTGGCTTTATTGTGGTGGTCTGGAACCAAACCTGTCATACCTCTGAGGTCTGCTTGTGTCTCCTGTGTGGACCTGGAGGCTGTGGTCTGTTTCCCTCAGTCACTAAATTTGAGTATGTGACCCAATTAAATTTCACATAGGAGTGCGGGCCTTTTGTGTGTTCTTCAGAATTTCTCCCCTTTCTATTGGGGGCAGTTTAAAAAGACCAGTTTTCCTAGCTTTAGCCTCACACATTACAAAGCTGTGCATCCAACAGTTTCTGTCTTTTTTTCTTGCCTAAGACAAAAACAGTCAGACTTCACCAGCATATTGTTTAGGATACATAAATACTTCCTTTGTATTTTTGCTGTTAAATATTACAGTGGGTAATATAAACTGTAAATAGCTAATAACTGGATAGCAATTTTAGCCAGCTTTCCACGCAGTGTATAGCATGAAGTGGATGCCTAGCGTGACATGGATGCCTGAGGGAGGCACTGAGGGTGCACACGAAGGGGCCTCACTTTCGGGGTCTTGCACTGCAGGGTCGACACCCGGAGTGGGGGCGCCTCGCTTGCTTCACCCCAGACCCTGGCCCTGGAGGCTACTCAGATCTTACCAAACTGACTGGAAACTGCTTTAGTCAAGGCGGTCTAAAGCTGGCACACATTCTGAATTAGCTTCCTCTGCATCCTGAGTGGTTAATTATCAGTCAGTGACGATGGAAGTAGGGAAACTCTCGGCTCATTTGGCATCACGTGGAGCAGCCGGTCTGCTTTTAGTGAAGCATGTCCCCATCAGCACGGGACTGTCCCAGCCTCGTCCCCATGCTCGTTCTGACATCTGGAATCTTTTCTTCCAGGCAAACTCTGTTTGCTAGTGCCGACACTGCATACGTCCTAGCATATTCGATTATTATGCTAACTACAGACTTGCACAGCCCTCAGGTAAAATATGTTAATGATTTGTATATTGTGGTAGCTACATAAGTAGCCTTATTTGGGCCACTGGCTGTTTTCTAAATGCGATTGTTTAAAATTATAGGTAAAAAATAAAATGACAAAAGAGCAGTATATTAAAATGAACCGGGGCATCAACGATAGTAAAGATCTGCCAGAGGAATATCTCTCCAGCATCTACGAAGAGATAGAAGGCAAGAAAATTGCAATGAAAGAAACAAAAGAACACACGATCGCAACCAAATCTACTAAGCAGAGTAAGGTCTAGTGGCAAATTATTTCTATTCACTACAGTTTTGGAGTGTGTCAGATGCACAATTAAGCTGTCTCTTGATGAATTTCTTTTGCCTATCTAGAGATCTGAATAAGAAATGTGATTAAGCCCTGGCTGGGTGACTCAATTAACTGAAATGTCATACCGTTCACCAAGAAGTTGTGGGTTTGGTTCCCAGTCAGGGCACATGCCTAGGTTGTAGTTTTAATCCTTGGTGGGAATGTGTATGGGAAGCAACTGATTGATGTTTCTTTCACATTGATGTTTCTCTCTCCCCACTCTCCCACCCCCTCTCAAATTAATGAACGTGTCATCAGGTGAGGATTCTTTTTAAAAAGAAATGTGTATTAAATTAATTATTACAATTATGTTGGTTCTCTCATATCACCATTTTCTTGCTATGTTTGTGATTAATTACAAAAGAGAATTTAGAATAAATAATCTGAATTCCTCCCCCAAAATGTTTCTTAAAACTGTTCTTTAATGCCAGTGGTGATTGTGCCAACATGATTAGAATTCTGTTAGTTAAGACCCCTGTGAAGCTGTCCATTTCTTTGTTTGAGAGGCAGCAGAGGGTAGTAGTTTCGAGTGCAGGCTTTAGAACCACTCAGGTCCCAGCTCTACTGCTTATTAGCGGTGTGACCCTGGGTAAGTTACTTAACCTCTCTGTGCCTCATTTTCCCATCAGTAAAATGGTAATAATATTTCTAATAGACTCAAAAGGTGGTTGGGAGGATTTGTGAGTTAATTATTGCAAGTTTGTTCAATCATTGCCTGGTACTCAGCAAGCACCCAATGAGCATTAGCTGCTATTTATCTCTTGTTTCTCTGTAGATGTAGCTAGTGAAAAGCAGCGGCGGCTACTGTACAATCTGGAGATGGAACAAATGGCTAAAACAGCCAAAGCTCTGATGGAGGCTGTGAGCCACGCCAAAGCCCCATTCACGAGTGCCACTCACTTGGACCACGTTCGGCCAATGTTCAAAGTGAGTATCCTGAGAAGTTAGGACGTGGCTAACCCCAGTTCTGGAGTTAACCAGCTGGAAGCTAACCAACACGTTTATAATGATGAAGAGATTGAGGAGAGGAAAGGCCAAGTTTGGGGGTTGCTTTCTGAATGGTGGCTGAGGTGAATCCTGCCTTGAAGGCCTTTGAGGATTCTGGGGACGCACCAGCACCAGCCAGAAGCATGAGCTCTGCAGTCAGAACGTCTGGATTGGAACCCTGCCTTTGCCACTTCGTAGCTCTCTGGCCTTGGTCAGTTACTCACCGTCTCTCTGTTCATCATCTGTAAAATGCAGACAAATACAGGGATGCTGGAGGATTGAATGAATAAAAAATTATTCTGCCAGGCCCTGGCCAGGTAGCTCACTTGGTTAGAGTGTCGTCCCAATACACCAGGGTTGCAGATTTGATTCCCCATCAGGGCACATACAAGAATCAACCAGTGAGTGCATAAATAAGCAGAACAATAAATGTATTTTCCTCTCTGTCATCAATAAATCAAACCCTAAACAAGTAATTGTTCAGGCAGAAGAGACAGTTTTAGTGTGACCTCAGGGTGAGTTTAGCTGTTGAGAGTGGGCAGAAGTGAAAGACCATGTCCTGGGGCCTCTTGTTTTCAAATGTCTGGAAAAGACACACCTTCTATACACATAACATTCATTTTTCTCTCAAGATGTTTTTATAGCTGTCAGTATCCTGTTGATTGATTGAGTCTAGATTTTTGTGAGCGTTCCTTTTTATGGAGTTCACAAAACTAGAAGAAAAGTAAAATCTAAATAATGAGGAATCTTTTAGTAAACTAAGTTTGTGGAAGACAAGTTGCTCATAGGCTTTATTTTACACACCAGCCTCTGATGGGTGACGGCTCCTGCCGCACGGTGGGGTCTCTGACTGGTCAGTGGTATCTGCTGTGAGCCCGGGGACGCATAGCGCTTATCTTCCTTCCTTCAGAGCTGTGCATGTAGTGTGCGGCATCTCCGCAGTGACGTGTGCGGCATCTCCGCAGTGACGGCTTTGACCACAGTTCAAGAGGAACTGTTTTATATAGTGACCGTAATAGATTGAAATAAAAATAGCGTGAACTTGGCATCCTGGCTGTGCTCATAACTAGCAGCGTGGCTTTTAAGTGCTCTTTCTACTGACATTCTAGACATAACTGAAACCTTCCTTCCTTGGTAGCTGGTGTGGACACCGCTGCTGGCCGCCTACAGCATCGGACTACAGAACTGTGATGACACCGAGGTGGCCTCGCTGTGCTTGGAGGGCATCCGGTGTGCGATCCGGATCGCCTGCATCTTCGGGATGCAGGTGGGCGTGAGTCAGCAAAGTTCCGGAGATGCTGGTGGGCTGTGTTCTCTGAGATTTGGCAAAGCCTAGAAACTATCAGGCATTTCCAATTAGCCAAGAAAGTCTGCCAGCTCCTTCCTCGTGCCCATTGAGAAGCAGCCCACAGACTTGTGCTGGCAACTGCATCATTGGGGGGAAAAAGGAGGTTTGAGTTAAAACTCTATTTCAAAGGTTTTAAGGTTGAAAAACCTTTTTTGAAAGTTCAGGCTAGATTGGACTTGATCCACCAAACTTGCCTGCCCTAATGCTTGAAACATTACTTTTTCTTTTAAGATCAGTTTTTATTATGTATTTTCCCTCATTTCCAAATCTTGTTTGGGGGAAGTAAATGGTTCAATGAAAAATGAAAATATCAACCTTTTGAATCTTGGAAAATTCTAGCAAATAAAATACAGTTCTCAAACTTTTAAAATCAGGACATTGTCAATCCCATTTATTTTCCAGGTTGGTGAGAATTTGCATCCATTGATTTTGAAAAACTCAATCTTCTCTTTCTATTTATAGTTGGACATTTTCTCTGGTGCCGAGACCATAGGCTTTGCCGTCAGACACTGGGTTTCATTGCCCAGCTCTGCCCTTTCTCTAGCCACGTGACATTGGCCAGGTGTCCTTCCGTCTAAGACACCTTGTATTTCCTCGTTTGCAAACCTGAAAAAGTAGACCTACTTTGCAGGATTGTTACAGATGCTAGAATCTATGTGCCAGTCTTAGCATTCAACAGCTTCCTCCTCCGCTCCCTCCCGAGGGGGTGGGGCAGGAACACAAGGCTGGGGTCACTTGGAAAGGAGAGGGCCAGTTCTCAAATATGCAGTGTGCGGAGCCTCAGTGGGATGTTCCGGTAGCAGGAGGACAGCAGCGTGGAGTGACTGGCACGTTACTGTGCGTGAAGCCTGTCAGTGTGTGTGCGGAAGGTGTCAGAGAAGCCAGGTGCCCCAGCCCCATCCACCTGAAGACAGTCGTGCTGTGGGTAGGATCTCAGTGTTCTCTCCTCGGCTTCCCTTACAGCTGGAACGAGACGCCTACGTTCAGGCTCTTGCTCGCTTCTCCCTGCTGACGGCCAGCTCCAGCATCACAGAGATGAAGCAGAAGAACATCGACACCATAAAGACGCTCATCACAGTGGCGCACACTGACGGCAACTACCTGGGGAATTCCTGGCACGAGGTGAGCGTCTCAGGGAGCCTGTGGGGACCTTGTCTCGGTCGGGGTGACCCCACGTTCCTTGTATCCACTGTCTCTCTTTGGCCACTTTCATTTTTCTTGAAGTCAAGTGTAACTTCAACTCTCTCACCCCAAAATACCTCACGTATGTGAAAGCCAGGGGAAATGCATTCACCGGTGCCACCTCACCGGTGGCCATCGTCCTCATGGAATACACTTGCATTGTGACAGCTTTCCTTCCACATCAGCGCCGCTTCACCAAGCCCTTATGCACCTCCAGGGAGCTCTTACAGTTGGTGAGCAGATTCAGGATGGAGCCAGGGGCCTGACTTCTCTCCTAGTCGTCTCTAAAAAGAGATGGTCGGCATTTACATTGAGCCATGGGGCAAATTGCCAGTGGGCTCACTTTTTTTTTTTTAAGAGTTCTTTCATTCATTTATTTATTCATTTATTTACTTTTTAGAGAGAGGAGAAAGGAGGGAGGAAGATCAATGTGTAGTTGCCTCTTGCACACCCCCTACTGGGGACCTGGCCCACAACCCAAGCATGTGCCCTGACTGGGAATTGAACCTGCAAACCCCTCAGTCCACAAGCTGGCGCTCCATCCACTGAGCCACACCAGCCAGGGCAGGTTCACATTTTTTAATTCAACAATATCTTAACATTCTCTCACCCAGGGCAAGACTTATGTGTACAAACATGTATTTGAAAGGTCATCAGAATTGTAGTTGTTCTGGGGAAAAGATTGGATTAGAAACAGCCTAGATATTTCAACAATGAGAGATTGCTCTTTTAAAAAAAAAAAAGTGTGGTATCCCATTCCTTAGAATGGTGCGTGGCCACTTACAGTGACATTGCTGACAGGAGAGACGGCCAGACATCGTGTGCTCCCGGGTCCAGTTTGCCCCAAAGCCAAACCCCAGTCAGTGCAAGCCTCTCCTGCCGGTTCTCAGGAAACCCAGGGGCAGAGGAACACCGTAATGGTGACCGCGGGAGCGTGGTCTGCAAGTGAGGGTATGGCAGGCCCTCGGCAAACGACCAGGTCCTTCTGCACATGAGTTACAAGACAAATAGTAGATGAAGGGGAAGGACCTGTGGGTTAAAAGAGACATTAGAGAAGAAAGATAGAGGTGCTATTAAAAACTAACACTGGGGGATATGGTCACAGCGTATTAAATAACAAGTCGGAGTAACACCTGGTGAGGCAGCATCCCTTGTGCCAAACATGCACAGAGAATGGAGGGTAAACAGAAATGTTAGCATCCTGAGGGATAGGATTATGGAGGTGCTTTTTCCTTTAAATTAGGTTCGTCACTTCTCTACCATCTATCCACATGTACTCGTTTTTGTTGTAGGGAGAAAACTGTGAAGAATAGAGGTGAGGGTATTGAGAACGGGGGGGGGGGGACTGTGATGCCAAAAACGAAAACTGCTGCTGTCAGCCGCCCCCCCACCTTCGCCATTGTCCCCCTGCACCGGGATTGGGTGGTGGCACAGAAAGGCCTGGAGCACAGGGTTGCTGTGAGCGTGAGAGGAGTTGCCTTGCAGCAAAGGGCTTCGGGCTGGGTGTGGCAGGTGCCCGCAGCTCAGTAGTTGTCGGCTGTCAGCACGGTCCTCATGGCCGGACCTTGGTCCCTTCGCACCCAGCCTCTCCTTCTTCTGTCACAGCTCCGGAGCATTCCATATTATAAAAGGTGGAGGAAGGGTGTTGTTATTTTTATTGAGTTGGGTGTTCTTTTTCCAATTTATTAAATGTTCCCAATAGGCTGAATACTAGCAATATAGCAGGAAAAAACCTAGTGGAAAAATGTTTTGTGGTCATGCCCACGGCAAATGAGAAACTGCATTCTAAAAGCCTTGGTAATGACCATTAGTTCGGTTCTTTTTAAGGAAATAACTTCTGAGGAGTCACAATACCTAGTGACTCAACGAACAGCTGCTTTCTCTCCTCGAACTTCTTTAGCCTGAGAGGCTTGATGCACGTGGGGTTCCTGCTGGGTGCCACTCGTACAGCAGGGCCCGGAGACACTGAGCATGAGTGAGCCGCCCGTTTGACGGTCAGAAACCTTGAGAAATCAGGGTGGAGCCAGTACGTTTTTGGCTTTGTATCGCTGACCTGCTTGAGGTAGGCGTACCCCAGGCTTCTGGAAAAGGGAGGGCATTAATAGTTTACTAGTGATAATTGAATAATATGCTGTGTGGACCAATCAGGGAATGGCTTTTTTTTTTTTTTTTTTTTTTTGTAAAAATTAAGTAGTTTTCTCAGTCAAGAGGAAGGCACTTTATGAGATACTCAGCGGTGCTCAGTGGATAGTCGAGTCTTATAGTCTGGGACTGGATTGCAGATCAGCACGAACAGCAAAACCCAGCTTTAGTCAGAGGTTCCCTGAAAATTGCCTGGGAAGGCTTCGCCTGGACATCTGTGTGCCGTCTCTCAGTGAGCTTCCTGCAGCTGGTTTCGCCGCCAGCAGAAGTGGAAACCAGCTTCTGTTCCCTGGGCCCAGCTCCTGGTGAGAGAGTGTGTGCAGGAGTGTGCTCACGCGCCAGAACCACCCCCGGGGCTGTGAGGCCGTCTTTCCTCCCACTGTGCATGCCTTCTAGGTCACGTGCTCATCTGCTCAGGTGACCAGGTAGTAGCTGCCCACTGTTTTAAGTGCTGGGGATCCAGTGGTGAGCAAGGAGTTAATGTCCTGTTGGCACTAAAGACAGAGAACAAACAAATAATTATCTGGCATAATACCAAAATGTGTGACCAGGGGAGGGTGTGTGGTCTCGGGGTGGTCAGAGCGGGTCTCTCTGAGGGACACATTCCTGAGCAGGGAATCGAAGGAGTGAGCCTTGGGAAAAGGCATAGGGAACAGCAAGCGTAAAGGCCCTGGGGCAGGGCTAGACAGGTCAAGTTAAAGGAGCAGCAGATAGGTTCCTGGTGCGCGGTGCAGAGGGGGAGGGAGGTAGAGGTGGCCGAGTCAGGGTAGATGGCACACTCGTGAGTGGTGTGGCGGGTGGGGTCTCCTTCTCTAGGCAAGAATCTTCCATTTTTGTCTTGACACTTACTAAATTTGCATAATCAAGCATTTATAACACGTGACTCCATTGTGCCAGCTTTTCTTTTCTTATTCTTTCTCACCCTTCTTAATAGGTTTTGTTTTTGTTTTTTGTTTTTTTTTAAGTGAAGACTGTCATCTACACCCACACTCAGGGGCTAGGGAAGCCATGCTAAGACTCTCAGATTTTACCCTTCCCTAGAAGCTGTATGTTTACAAGAACTCTCTAGGGACTAATTTAAGATCATGGTGCCCTTTTCAGGCTATAATAAAATGGGAGCTCATTTCTTCATGCCTTCTTTTCACTAGATCTTGAAATGTATCAGCCAGCTGGAGCTCGCTCAGCTCATAGGGACCGGTGTGAAGACGCGCTACCTGTCCGGGGCTGGGCGTGAACGAGAAGGAAGCCTGAAGGGCTACACGTTGGCAGGAGAAGAGTTCATGGGCCTCGGCCTTGGTAAGACGCCAGGTCCCACCCACGGCTGTCCGGCACCAGCTCCCAAGTTAGCTGGGACAGAACACTTCCTGTCTCCTCAGGACTGTCACATAAACTGTTCTCCTCCTGTGCCAGCCGAGGATGCGTGGTTATTAGTGGAAGTGCTGCTTCAGCAGTCATAGTTGTGATGAACTGTCAAGTAAACGCCGGTTTTCTCAGCAGCAGCAGGGTGCATGACTTTTCTCTGTACATGAAACTATACTGGGGGGAAAGCCACTTTAGAAAGGCTACAGCTTTAGGACCTGCTGTTAGAGGAATCGGTATGTTTATCTCCAGATTTTAAAGGGTAATGTCAACCTCTTCCATGTTCATTTGGGTGGCTTTTTAAACAGTGTTCATACGAAAGTAGAATCATTCCTGGCTCTGTGCTGGATTGAGAGACTCTTGCAGTGATACTGCACATTAGCAAAGTGGGCAAACAGATGTGCCCAGCCACGTTCTGAGCTCTCAGTTTATACATTTACTCAGTTTGTACATTAACTTGTTTATTCCTTGTAACAACTTAGTGAGATGGGGACTGTTTTCCCCACTTTGTGAGTGAGGAAAGTGAGGTACAGGGGCTGACCTGACTAGAGCAGGGGTGTCAAGTTCATTTTCACCGGGGGCCACATTGGCCTCGCGGTAGCCGTCAAAGGGCTGAATGGCATTTTAGGACTGTATAAATGTAACTGCTCCTTAACAGTTAGTTAGTTCTCGGCACTGCTGCCAGGTAGAAGCAAGGTGATTAGGCCTGTGGGCCTTGCGTTTCTCCACCTGTGGACTGGAGCAAGGCCGCACTGCGAGCAGGCGGCAGAGGTAGGCGTCAAACGCAGGCCGTCTGATTGCAGAGAGGAGGCTCCTGGGTCGCGCTCACCATGGTTGGAACAGTACCAGGTGACAGAGGCGTGGACTTGATGAAAGCAGGGGCGTGTAATAGCATCCACTTCTTAGGGAGCGTGTGAGAGTGACTGGAGTGACGTCCCAGAACGTTATGCTGAACGTTCAGAAGGTGTGAACCATTACGTATTCTACGAGCTCTTGGTTGTGTCCATTAATTCAAATTTGTTTTCCTTAATATAGGCATTTAATACTATAGAAATGTCAAAGTCTATCAAGAAAGGGAGATGGTTGATGCAGGCTAGGGAGATTGCAGTAACAACACATTTTAACAGCTAAATGCCAAACCCCAGTTTAATTTTTTTCCATCATCATCCAAAGTGTTTTTTGCCCACAGACCTTTCCCATTTCTGTCTCTTGTGTGCATATCGATGTCACGTGGTACTTTGCTCTGCACACTTGACCGTCTTGGAGGCACTGCTGATTGTGCATGTGTTTCAGGTAATCTGGTGAGTGGCGGAGTGGACAAGAGACAAATGGCCAGTTTCCAGGAGTCGGTTGGGGAGACCAGCTCACAGAGTGTGGTCGTGGCTGTGGACAGGTAATGATTTTGTTCTCCAGTGAACTGAGCTACCAGTGGCTTGGCGTCCTCTCTGTCAGCGATTTTCAACCATTTTCTTTCTTTTTTTTTCTTTTTAAACTGTATTTATTTGTTTTCAGAGAGAGGCAAAAGTAAAGAGAAAGGGAGAGAAACATCATTGTGCGAGAGAATCATTGATCAGTTTCCTCTTGCTCGCCCCCAACCAGGGATCTGGCCCCCAACCCAAGCATGTGCCCTAATAGGGAATCAAACCAGTGACTGTTCAATTTGCAGGGCAATGCTCAACCCACTGAGAAATGCCAGTCTGGGCAATTCTCAACCTTTTTCATCTCATGGCACACACAAACTAATCACTAAAATTCTGCAACACACCAAAAAATATTTTTTTGCTGATCTAACAAAAAAATTGATATAATTTTGATTCATTCACACCAGACAGCTGTTGTTGTATTGGCTGTTTTCATTTTTTAATTTGATAATCTAAGAGAAAAGAGGTCGTCAGTGCCTCTGACCAAATAGTCAGCTATTGCATGTTTTAAAAATTCTTGCAACGCTCTGGTTGAAAATCACTGCTCTGTCTGTGTGGTCACTAGGTGAATGGCTCCTAACACGTTTGATGGCTATAAATGGTGTCAGTTTCGGGTCACTCAGACTGAGAAAGGTCAGCGTGGCGCGTGTGATCCACAACTGCTGAGAGCTTTCACAGTCATCTGAAGTTTGCCCTCAAGACCTTTTCCAGAAAATCACAACCAAATATGACCAAATTATGTCAAGTTTAAAATGCCACAATGTTCACGGTGTTACTGAGTTTCAGCTATTTTTCTTAAATGAAACATTTTTACAGGCCTTTGGTAATTCCAAAGTTAAGTTCTGGAAACATGGACTTTGGTATTTTTTCACCAGTTATTTTATTGCTCTTACGGAAGAGCAGCTTTTTGGAGGTTCTCACTCTGCCCCTCCCTCTGTCGTGATGTCATGTGCTATTATGTTTTGACCCCTCCCCCTCCTTTCGACTGTCACTTTCTCTGTCAGTGTAGGCGTTCCCATTCTCAGCTCAGCTTGTAGACCAGTTCTGTACTCCCGATGCCTCCACTTATTTTAAAGTGGAGACACCAGCCCTGAAATGTTTCCTTTCTCCCTTGTTTCAGTGTTTGAAATTGAAACTTAGGCTTCCAAATCTAATCTTTATTTTTTGATGTCTGAAATTTACCCTCTAGAATTTTTACTGGATCTACAAGACTGGATGGAAATGCAATAGGTATGTATGTGACTCCCCTGTGACCACTGCAGAAGCCTCACATTATGACTGTCGGACCGTTACTAACGAGGCCTCGCATGTATTGTTGGGTCTGGCCTGTAGTTGACTTTGTCCGCTGGCTGTGTGCCGTGTCCATGGACGAGCTGGCTTCCCCCCACCATCCCCGCATGTTCAGCTTGCAGAAGATTGTGGAGATATCGTACTACAACATGAATCGGATCCGACTGCAGTGGTCCCGGATATGGCATGTGATTGGAGACCACTTCAATAAGGTAACTCTTACAACTCCAAAAGCACTCCATCGATGTCCATAAACAGGCAGGCTTTAAAAAAGTGATTGAGGATTTAGGTGCCTGTCATTCACTTCTCCTGTGGAGTCAAGGACAGCTCGGAAGGAGTAGTAGCGTATATATGTATTGATAGGACTCGTGGAGAATAAATTAAGAAAGTGGTGTTGCAAAAACTTTAATATCCCATATCTAGGATGTAAGCTAAGAGTCCAAAGGTCTTATAGTCATTCAACAAACATTGGGGTTTGAAAGCATTGTGAAATCCTAAAGTGCTTTCTGAGATGATTGTTCCATATAATTTCACTATTAAATGTCATTATTTCTTACATTCTGACTTTTATTACCACCACTCTCCTGAAACGTTTGTAGAGACAACTAATACTTGTTTTTAAATCAGAAATAAGTAAGAGACTTCTGTGTTCTGAAACTGACAACTGCTGAGAGGAAACCTGACTTTCTGCCCACAGGAGGTTGTGTTATATACACGTAGACACGCGCAAACATATATTGACCAAATAAAAAGAAATCAGAAGAATATATATGTATGTGTATGTGTGTATCTGTGATGTCATTTGCTTCAAAAGGGAAAGTAACAGCTTAATAACACTGTTCCCTACCAAACACGTGTCATAATTTCAAAAAAAAATTTCCTCACGCCTGGAGATAGTGTTGTATAATACAGATGCTTAGAAATAGTATTAGTAGAAAACAATTCATCCAAAAGGGAATCACTCTTTCCACATAGAGTAGAAGAAAATCATGAAAAGAAGCCATCTGCCATTTGGCTGCAGAGCAAGCCTCAGAGTGCTGATAAATGCTGTGTCGCATCTGCTGGTTTCTGCGGTGTAAACACCCCACCAGCGCCAATGTAAAGCTAGCCACACGATGCACTACATGCAGGTTAAGGCAGGGCTGGGCACTGTTGGCTCTCATGGGCAACTTCTAGCAGGCTCCCGGACCCTACTGAAGCGAGGCACCGTCTGATGTCGTCTCGATTCTGACTTGGTATAGCGGCTAATCACAGTGTCTGTTTACTCTGTGTCCTTATTAATAGCTCCAGGTAAGGTCTCAATACCTCACACCACCTTTTAACAAACTACGTGAGTGCCTTGTACCAGGCAGTGGGCAGGTGAGTTCCCTGCCCCCTTGGCACTCACCCACATTTTTTGGTAAAATAACTGGTGGTGAAGGGCCAGGTGATACAGTTTGTCAGGCCTGCCTGGAGGTGACCTTTCATCTGAACCCTCAGTGAGGAGACAGCCACAAGAGCCTGCAGGTGACCCAGAGCAACTAGTGGCTGAGTGAACAGTCACCCTGTCATCTGAAGTCACTTCACTCGGCAACCATCTTCCCACTGTTCTGGGTAGATAGATTCTTACTGAGCTAGTTGGCATAACTGGCATGAACCTGCCGGAGAAAGAAAATGTGCCCCGTTTCCGTTAGCGTGCTTTGTGCCTGTCCTTGTGTCCTGGCCTGCGACTGCTGGGCCAGCACAGACACTGTCGTTTCCTCCACGGACCTTCTGGCCAACAGCGGTGGAACCCTTTTCTTCTTTCAGAAATGGCTGTCCAAAAGTGTTTGGGTGAACATTTCCCAACTCTTCAAAGTCTAGATTTCATGTTCAGTGGGACTTCCTTTTGGGGAGCGGGGGGAGACATCACTCTGTCCAGGTTCCTTTTCCCACCTGCAGTTCTGTGGCCAGGACCCTTTACATGCCAGGCCTCGGCGGTCTGTGGGTCACCTCTGGGCAGGCCTGGGATCTGGGCCGGCAGACAGCAGTCGGGCGTTTCGTGGTTGCCAGCTTCCTTACAGACGTCCACCCATTCCATCTGATCCGGGCCCTCAGGCACAGAGCGTGGAAGACTCAGTGGCTCCCTCTGGGCTGGTTACTCTTTCCACCGCCTCAGAAGGATGTCTGCTTCCCTTTGGGAACTGGAGCCCGGGAGAATCTTGTGGGTTTGAGGGAACGGTGGCTAAGGACAGGTGTGACTCTTGGGATGCTGGCAGTCTGAGCAGTCACTGTTTCTTTTCTTCTAAACGAGTGTACTCGTGTGTTCTGGGGTGTGCAGCGCTGCACAGTAAGCCTGGCGTGTGTTCCCGAACCAGGAATTCCTAAATTCTTCTGGATTTTTAGGAGGAGAATGTTCTTTTTATTAGTCTGTAATTACATGAACATTACATCAACACCTTAAAAAAATCACAGCTAATAAATCTTGGACCATCATCACCCCTGACGAGACCCTCCCCAAAGCTAATTGTTGTTAGCAGTTTGGTGTATATCTTTCCAGACATTTTTCTGGACATACACATATGTAGGTATGTGTAGAAATACAGACAACATTGTCTTGTTTGTTCTGCCTTTTTTGAAAAATAATATTACACATATTTTATAATTTCTTAGCAAGGACTCCTAAAGACTTAATGTTACTAGCATATATGAATTCATTGGGGTTTTTTTAGCTGTGCTAAAACAGAACAAAACTTCTCATTGGAGCCATGTGTAAACGCAGAGTTCAGCAGTGCGAAGTGCACGCCTGCTGCTGTAGAACAGGTCTCCAGAGTGCTCCTCGTGATGCTGCGCCCACGCGACAAGGACCCCCATTTTCCTCTCCCCAGCCCTGGAAGCCACCCTCTTGCCCTCTGCATGACTTGGATGGCTCTGGGTGCCTCGCAGAAGTGGAATCACGCGGTGTTTGTTCTTTCGTGTCCGGCTTGTCTCACTCAGAGCAGTGTCCGCAAGGCTCATCCGTGTCGTAGCATGTGACAGTTTCCTTCTTTTTTTAAGACTGGATTTATTCTTTCTCACTTTCAAGTGTTATTCCATGCATGTGAGCATTTTTCTATTGATATCTTCTTTTTTTTTATTACAAATGATATGGCAATGTGATTCTTGTCAAAAATCAAACATTTTCCAGCCAGAATACGTCAGTGGAGTTTCTCGCTTAGAGGAGCTCTCGCACAGTGTCCCAGTCCCTTGTCAGGGGTTCTGGTGGCAAAGGTTTCCTTGCTCTGTGTTTGGGGCACCTTCTTGAGGGAGAAGTCTGAGAAACACCAACCAAATACACACCCATAACCCAGTCCCCGACAGGAGGTAAACCACACACAGGTGCAATTGTACAGAAATTGAAAAGCCCCGGTATTTCTGCTGAATTTCCCTTTTTTTTTTTAGAAAAATTTTTGTTACAGTTTTTTTAGGTGATTTTATTTACTTTTAGAGAGAAGGGAAGCAAAGGAGAAAGAGAGGGAGAGATACATTCATGTGTGGTTTCCTCTCACATGCCCCGCACTGGGGACCTGGCCCACAGCCCAGGCATGTGCCCTGACTGGGCGTCAAACCAGTGACCCTTTGACTCGCAGGCCTGTCTGTGCTCAGTCCACTGAGCCACACCAGCCAAGGCTGAACTTTTTGAGGATGATACTCATTTGTATTCATTTGCTGTAGGTGATAGACATGGGACATATAGAAAGGCTTCACAGAGGCTTTAAAGTCTTTTGACCTTTTTTGTATATTTGGATAAGATTAAATAGCACACCGGGGATTGTTTAATGGGTGTGGAGTTTCAGTTTTGCAAGATGAAAATGGTTCTGGAAGTTGGTTGCACAGCAGTGTGAATGTCTTTAACACTACTGAACTGTGCATTTCAAAATGGTTTATGTGGTACATTTTGTGTTAGGTATATTTTGCCACAATTTTTAACAAATTACATAGCACGTTTTGAAAGCACTTCTAGTTAAATGTGCGATACTGATCTCTCACCATTAACCTTAAAACAAAATTGTGCAGGTCACAGCTAGGAGATACCTTTTGTTTCCTCCTTAGGTGTGTTGTCCCAGAGCACCTGTCTTAAAGGCAGGGTGTCCACTGTTGAGGTCAGAACCCCACATCTACGGTTGTTGCACTGTGCCTGTTTCACCTCCCTTTCTGTTCCTGCTCAGGTTGGCTGTAACCCTAACGAAGACGTGGCTATCTTTGCTGTTGACTCGTTAAGGCAACTCTCCATGAAGTTTCTAGAGAAGGGAGAATTAGCCAACTTCCGTTTCCAGAAAGATTTTCTGAGGCCCTTTGAGCATATCATGAAGAAAAACAGGTATGTGCGTTGTTTTGAAAGACCTTTGGTCAAATTCCCCATTGGGCCCCTAAAAAGACCCCCCACAGTTACTAACTACACAATTTTTTCCTCCTTTCTTAGTAGAAGCAAATGAAATGAACAGCTCTAAATTTTTGGCGCAGCGCGGGGACTTTCAGGCATAACCCTTTATGTCTGCTTCACCCTAGAAAGTGTACTTCAGACCTGCTTAGATCATTGTTGTAACAAAGAAAACAAAAGCTCATAGGCTTAAACACTTCAAACCTGTGTGAGCCATTCGAGGTAGCAAAAAAGGGCAGCAGAGAAGTTTCCTTGATATACTTCTCTTTCTCTTGGTATCCGTACCCTTCACCTTGTTGCTTATTTCAAGAGAACCAAAATGAAGCCCCTTCGAGCCTGACATCACCCTTGATTTTTGCATTTGCACAAAAACACCCCCTCCTGCCCCTGGGCGCACTGTTGAGAGAGCCATAGGAGCCTGAGGCCTCCTGTGGCGGAGCACCGTGCTCCAGCCTGCTGGTAGTGCGGGTGGCCTGATGGCCCCAGGACCCCTCAGCTCCTACCTCCAGGCCTTCCCTGCTTGTCCTGCCAGTGTCCTGCAGCATTTGAAAAGGGCCAGAATAAGTTTAGAATTATGTTGCCAGCCGTTCTCAGACCCTGTTGGTGGAACTGTAACTTCCTATGAAATTTTCAATAGTATTTTGGCAATATACATACATCAAGAATCTTAATATTTTTGTGCTCCTTGACTCAGTAATTCTATAACCATCTTCTAAGGAGTTAATTTGAAATACAGTGTTGTGAGTCACACAAAACAGTTGGAAAAAAAAAAAAAAAAAAAACCAGACACCAGCCCTGGCCAGTGTGACTCAGTTGGTTACAGGGTCAACCTGTAACTGAAAGGTCCCTGGTTCAATTCCCAGACAGGGCATGAGCCTAGGTTGCAGGTTTGGTCCCCGGTCCAGGTGCATGTGCGAGGCAAACAGTTGAGGCTTCTCTTGCATCAGTGTTTCTCTTTCTCCCTTCTTCTCGCTCTAAAAGCAATGAAAAAAATGTCCTTGGGTGAGGATTTAAAAAGAAACAAAACAAAACCAGAAACCACCTAAATATATACCAGTGTTAAAGTCACTGTTGGTATAGTCACAACATGGAATATTATGCAGCTGTTAAAATCACTCACAAAGTTTATAACATGGGAAATGCTTAATAGTTTAGTGAAAAGGGCAGGTTATAGAATCGGACAGAAAGTATGATAAGGAGAGTGATATATAGTTCCCTGTGTACAACACTATACCATCATATTAAGGAATTTTTTTCTTTTATTATATTTTTTCACATTTTCTAAAATGTTTACTAATATTCCCATATATTACTGTTAACAATCAGATAAAAACCATTTTAATAAAGATTTTTAGTTCTTGCCAGCTAGTTGCTTTTTCCCCATGGAGAAACAACCATGAATTTAGGTGCATTGTCAAAGTCACCTAGGTCTGTATCGGTCCTCTAGTATCACAGGTGACAGGTTTGCTTTGTGGATTTTTAGCTAATTTTTAACTGCTTTGACTTTCTCCTTACCTTCTCTAAATGACTTTTCTATTATTATCATTTAGTCTGGGGCCAGCAGACAAACATGAATGTTGCCCTAAGCCACATGACATTTGCAGGCGGGTGAAGTCTGCGATCCGAAAGCCTCTGTGCCGACTCTCAGAGCCAGTGCTGTGGGAGCCGTAGGTTTGTGTGGTCTTGCTTCCTGCCCTCTGGGAGGTACCAGAGGGCCCCGAGTAACTGCGTACGCCTCGGGAGGTTGGAACATACATGCTAGTCTGTTACAAATACCCAGGTAACACCAAACTGAATCTCGAAGTGGCTTCAGAAAATGGGCCATGTTTTCGATCTCCATTTTTGTTTTATAATAATTAAATTTAAAATATTGCATCTAACACCTGAATTCCAGGCTCCCTGAAGATGGGTTTGAGAATTCTCTCATCTTCTCGAGCTGGGCCTTCTAGATCAATAAACCTTTTCTTTCTCCTCCAACCCTTGCCAGAAAGTGTGTGTGTGTGAGAGTATGTGTGTGTGTGTGTACTTCCATCCATGCAAATTTGTGCTTGCCATACATGCATATCCCTGCCCAAACATCTGAGAGGGGATAGATGCACTGCAAATTTAGGAATGGTTATCCGTGGGTGGCACAGTTACGAGTGTGTTAGTCTAAATGTTTTAGGCCAGAAAAGCCAACCAACAATGGCCTAAACCGCAAGGCCTCGTATTGTTTACTCAATGAGTCAGCGGCAGGCAGTCCCATCTTGGGTTTCATAGCCCAGATTGTCACCAAGGACCCAGGTTCTTCCCATTTCTTTGTTTGGCCATCCACGGGGTCACTTTTCATTCTCGAGTCTATTGTGTTCTGACTGTAGGACTGCAGCTCCAGCTCCAGCTGTCATGCAGTGTTCAGAACCAAAATAAAAGGAAAAGGGGCAGAGCCTGCCATGTCTACTCCTTTTAAGACGAAAGTTAAACCTTCCCAGAAACTTCTCCTCCCTACGCCTGTAGTTTTTCTCTGACATCTAGTTAGAGCAGGTCATGTAGGTCCCCTAGCGTAGGGGAGGCTGGGCTGTCAGAGACCTGGCACGTGTGCAAGACCGCCATGTAGTTTTGGACCATTCGCTGTCTGTTTCCCGAGGGTGGGCAGGTTCACATGTGCAAGATCGCCGTGTTGTCTTAGACCGTTCGAGGTTTGTTTCCTGCAGGTGGGCAGGTTGCTGCCTGGATGAAATCAGAGTTTCTATTATTTCTGTTACAGAGAGGTGGGAGGATGGCTGCTGCATAAGCCACTGGCTGCCTGCCACAGGGGTTATTGTATTTTTTTTAATTGGCTCTAATACTTTTTAAATTCGTTTAAGAAGTTTATTTGAGGCCAACTGCCCACGTTTGCCGGGGAGCAAGTCTCAAATGCTCTGGAGAGTAATAGTTTTGTAGCTTCTTGTATGCGTGGGAGATTAAGAAGGAAACATAAGGAATGACACGTGGCAGTGGGCAAGAGCAAGGCAGGGGTTGGATTACAGGACACACGGTCAGCAGGATCGTGTGTTCCGAAGGTGCATTAACCGGGGTGCACAGCAATGAGGGACAGCTTTGCTGGGGCGTGACTGCTCACCTCGACCTGCCCCGCTGGGCAGTTATGGCCAGTCACCCTGGGAGGCTGCTGTCCTAGGAGCTCCTCGTTGTCCACAGCTCCTTCATTCAGTCGGAGTCAATCCAGGGGACACAGCCATGAGCGAGCTTTGGTCAGAGATTGTCCAATAATTTTCCAGATAGTCTTTCTAATGGAATGTGGATTACTGTGTGCTTTAAGGAGACTTTTTTGAAGTGCTGCTTCTATGTGATGAGCTGTGCTGGTATGTCTTCCCACTGGCCCCTTCCTCCTCAGGTCGCCAACCATCCGGGACATGGTGATCCGCTGCATCGCCCAGATGGTGAACTCCCAGGCGGCCAACATCCGCTCGGGCTGGAAGAACATCTTCGCTGTGTTCCACCAGGCGGCTGCAGACCACGATGGGAACATCGTGGAGCTGGCCTTCCAGACCACGGGCCACATTGTCAGTAAGTGGCTCTGTTGCCTCTAACATCCCACCTGCACGTCTAGAACAGTGACCATTTATCTCTTGTCTATTTTGTTCCCCAAAAAGGGCTTCCTCGGTTTAGCTATACCGTGACATCACAATGTGCTGGGTGATGTTCTGAGTTTTGATACATGCTTAGACAAGTGCATAACAGCCCCATGAAGGAAATCCTGTCAACCCTCATTATTCGCCAACTCCATGTTTGTGAATTCACCTATTGCTAAAATTTTTACATAACCCCATAACCAATATTCCCAGCACTTTTTTAAAAAGATTGTATTTATTTATTTTTAGAGAGAGGGGAAGGGAGGGAGAATGAGAGGAAGAGAAACATCAGTGTGTGGTTGCCTCTCACACGCCCCCTCCTGAGGACCCAGGCTACAACCCAGGCATGTGCCCTGACTGGGAATCAAACCAGTGACCCTTTGCTTTGCAGGCCGGCGCTCAGTCCACTGAGCCACACCGGCAAAGGGCTATTCCTGGTACTTTTGTGGTCATTTGTGGACATTCACAGAACAGCAAAATACTCAAGTCACCCAAGGTGTGTGTTCCCACCTCATTGAACAAGGCAATGCTCTGCCTTCTTGTTTCAGCTCTTTTACTGAAAATAAACAAGTGTCCTTTTCGTGGTGTACTTACTGCTTCGTTTTTTTTGCATTTTTGTCTTATTGTTGGTGACTTTGCCGTTTAAAATGGCCCTGAAACCCTGACCACACAATTCAGTTGGTAAGAGCATTGTACCAATACACCAAGGTTGCGGGTTCGTCCCTCAGTCAGGGCACATACAAGAATCAACCAAATAATGCATAAGTGAGTGGGACATTAGATCCATGTTTTTCTCAAAAAAAAAATCATACTTGCCTGGCAGGGGAGATACCGTGATCACGAAGGTGGTTTCCCCAGGGCCAGGCTTCCCATTGCACTCCAGGTGTGCTGACCCCGCGGTTTCCCAGACCTCACCTGCATGAGGGAAACTCACCTGCATGATTTGTGGTAGTGGGGGACTGCGTTCGTGCTCTCCCCTAAAAAAAAGATCAATAAATGAAAATGTAAAAACTACGTACATAAATAAAATTGGTCTGAAGCGTAGTGCTAACATGCGGTCCAATGTCCCTGAGCGCAGGAAGGCTGTGTTGTGCCTTCTGGAAAAATATATTTTAGATAAACTTCATTCGGGCATGAGTTACAGTGCTTTTGTTGGTTGTTAGTTCATTGTTAATTAATCAAAAATGTATATTAAATACGACGTCTTTAGACAGAAACAGACAGCAAGCTTATGTGTTGATCGGTTGATGAAAATGCTACAGCCAGAGGCTCGCAGGAGCCTAATCCTGTGTTTCCCCTGGGAGTGATGGTTCCGTATTTGCTGAGTCAGTATTCACAGCCACTTTATAGAAACTAACTAGCATAAGTAACAGGAAGTGACAATACCATTGTTTTACCCCGTTTTATTGACGAGGATCCCAAGTAGAACAACATGCTGAGGTCACTCAGCTCTGAGCTGGGGGGGCAGGTTCACACCAGGCAGTCCAGCCGGAGCTGGTGCCGTGACCCTCCCCTCTGGCCTGACCGGAGTTCCTGGGCCTGCCTGTGCTCCTGTAACAAGATGTTTACTGCTCTTGGTCTTTGTGGAAATTGTAAGGCATTGGGTCAGCTTTCGTCTTTTTTGAGGTCTTTTAACTTTTTGTAAACTTCTTGCTACTTGAGTATTTCTCTTATGTGACATTTGTAGGGTTTAGAAAACCTTAGGTTTCTAAATTGCTTTTCACCTTAGCTCATTGACCACCTTCATCTTCACAGAATTCCATACAGCATGGTAGTGTGAGGTGTGGTCTTGGGGAGGAAACCACCAGAGAACTCAGGGATGTGCTCAGGGTCACAGAATGGGGCAGAGCCTTGCCCGGGGCTCAGCGTCTGTCAGGCAGACCCCGGCGCGCCAGCTTCGCGCACGGATCAGTGATGGTGTCTCACGTGGTTCCTTCAGCTCCCCTCTGAAATGGCTCGGGTTAAACAGACACCTTGGCATCCTGGTGCGACTTAGTTTACCCGTGGCTTCCCATTGCCCTCTCTCACTTCCCTAGGGACACTTCTCAGGACCTCGGAAGAGGCCTTCCCGGAGCACCAGCCTGAACAGCCCCTCTTAGCTTCTACCCCTTGGCCAGAACGCACCCCACCCAAATTTAGCTTACACGCATACTGACTTAAGTGATTGTTGTCTGTCTTCCCCATTGGAGCACGAGCATCGTGAGGGCAGGAAGTTTGATTCATCATCTCTGTGTCCCCAGGGCCCATAACCATGCTTTGCACGTAGTTGGCACTCAGTGTTTATTGAATGAATGACTGTTTGGGTCTTTATGTCATTGCTGGAGCTCAGGAAACACTTTAGCCCAAACTGTACTCAGTGCACTTGATCGTGAATAATTTACTAAGAAGCACTAGCTTTCAGAAAGAGTAACATGCTTTGCTTAGACTTTCACAGAAGAAATCCTCGCTGGGGTGTGTGTATATGTCTAATCCCCATTTCTAAATTCTGGCCTTATTTTTTTTAAATATGTCCCTTTGTCTCCCCAGCAACCATTTTCCAGCACCACTTCCCCGCAGCCATCGATTCCTTTCAGGACGCTGTGAAGTGCTTGTCGGAGTTCGCCTGCAACGCCGCTTTCCCCGACACCAGCATGGAGGCCATCCGGCTCATCCGCTTCTGCGCAAAATACGTCTCCGAGAGGCCGCGGGTGTGCTTCCCCTTCCGCGAGCGTGGGCGGTGAGGGAGGGCAGTCGTGGGGTCCCAGCCTTCCTGCTGACCGAGACCCTTCCAGCTGCTCCCGGGAAACGCGTGTTTGCCTGAGCCAGGGGTTTATTTCAAGATGCTGCCATTGTGGGGTCATGCCTTTGCTGTCTTTTGTGAGTCAGCCGATCTTTTATATCGTATCCTACTACTTGTTTTGTAGACGATAATAGTATTTTAGCTTTGAATTTTGGCAAAGCTAAAGCTGAATAAACTAGACCTTTTATTTGAAAGAAAACAATCCTCCCTGTTAGGAAACGACATTGTGCCATCCTGACGGGCCTGAGAAATCACATTGAAAAGTATCTTTTGTTTTCTCCTGGAAGTGTTTGGGGTTTTTCTGTTATGTGTCACCTATCTGAAGAGGCATGCTAGGTTTGAATGACAGTCTCAAAGCCAGAAAACTGAGTGGAAACAAGCACAACTAAAGTCTGGTGGCCTACACAGATCTCTTAAGCACTCTTTTTTTTTTTTTTTTTAATTATTATTTTAATGATTGTTTAATCTTAAGCACTCTTGACAGAACTCTAAACACCCGTGATACGTGTGGTCCCCACAGCAGCTCATTAAGATTCAGTGAAAATGAGAGCCACTGTTGGCTGAACACCTACTGTGTATTAGGCTCCATTCCAGGTACTGTCTATGCATTGATTTATTCAGTCCCCACAGCAGACCTGTGAAGTGGGTAACTGTACCCCCACTGTACAGGGGAGTTACCCGAAGCACAGAGAAATCGCCAAATGTTAGATCACCAGAGTTGATAAAGAAATTCCGTGACAACAGACAGTACCACTTCAAGAGTGGTTACAGAGCAGAGGGCTCAAAATGCTGGCTAGGTCTTTACATCTAGACTGTGGAGAGACTGCCAGCTCGTAGCTGCATGACCTTGGTCAGCTTACTTAACCCCTTAGTGCCTCAGCTGATGCACCTGTAAAACGGGACCACTATTTCTACCTGCCTCTTGGAATCGTTGTGAGAACTGACAGTCCACGTAGAGCACCTTCATAGTTCCTGGCCCACAGCAAGCACTCACTGGTAGTAGCTGCTGCTGCTGCTATTTTAAGCACTATAGTAACATTTTAGAAGGACCACAGATACTGAATCATCCCTTGCTGAATGGTCCTGTGTGGCCTTACTGTCTGTGTAGTTCCCTTTCAGCTTTTTCCTTTTGCTTGCTAGTCTGCATCCACGGTGACTCTCATTGTAGGTGCTACAGGAGTACACAAGCGATGACATGAACGTGGCTCCTGGTGACAGAGTCTGGGTCCGAGGCTGGTTCCCCATCCTGTTTGAGCTCTCCTGCATCATCAACAGGTGCAAGCTAGATGTGCGGACAAGGTAACCCTGCCCCATGCGTCGCCCTCCCATCACTGGATGAACCTCGGCCCCTGCTCCTCGCCCCCATGCTCCCCGCCCCCTTCTCGGCTGCGCTCTCCCCCTCCCCACGCCCTCTTCCGCCCTGGCTTTGTCTTCTCCAGAGGACTCACAGTCATGTTCGAGATCATGAAGAGCTATGGCCACACCTTTGAAAAGCACTGGTGGCAGGACCTGTTCAGAATCGTGTTCAGGATTTTTGACAATATGAAGCTACCAGAGCTACAGTCGGAGGTAGGTGATGGCTAAGGCACTGCCCTGGATGAGATGGGAGACAAGCCTCTCTGGCCTGTGTCTGCCTCTGGGGATTGTGTCCTCAACCACACGGAAGTCCTAAATGCTGAGCCACTGAACGTGTGTTTTTAAAATGGCAACGCCCTTCCTGGCACTCTTCTACCATCATGAACTAGTATAAGAAAGCCTCCCTGCCTGGGACTAATGAGAGGAAATTAATCACTGGGCTCCACCCACATGGCCCTCGGGCATTATACCTGCCTGACCAGCAGGGCACCTGACTGGGCCACTTACTGTTGGCTCATATCAACTTCTGAACAGTCAGTAAAAGCTGGAGTGACTCTGGTCCCTTAAAAACACATTAAACAGGTTTCTAATGAAGTTACGGTCGGATGACATCAGCAAATATCAGGCATTTTTTTTTAAGGGCGTTCAGTGCTTCTAGTTGTTGTTATTTCTCCCCTAGGGGAAGAAGGGTGGGAGAGAGCATTCTAGCTCAAGGTTTTAAGATGGGAAAGTAATTTTTTTACCTTCTTTTAGAAACAGCATTCCCTCCCTCCCCCTGGTGTAAAAGGAACATGTGCTTAGTGTGGAATGTTAGGCATGCACAAAAATTCATCATTTTGCCGTTCAGGAATCAGAGCTGATGTTTGGCAAACGTCCCTCCCTCTTTTACATGGATTAAGTAGGGTTCAGGTTATAGTATAGATACAGTTTTTAACCTTATTTTAAAATAATTAAAAATTTGCTCTGGCTGGTGTAGCTTAGTGGATTGAGCGCGGGCTGCGAACCAGGCATCGCAGGTTCCATTCCCAGTCAGGGCACATGCCTAGGTTGCAGGCCATGTCTCCCAGCAACCGCACATTGATGTTTCTCTCTCTCTCTCTCTCTCCCCCTCCCTTCCCTCTCTAAGAATAAATAAATAAAATCTTAAAAAATAATAATAATAATTAAAAATTTTTTTCATTATAAAACAGCAGAAAACAAAAAAAAAAAAAATTTAAACACTCACAGTTCCAAACCTCCACAGGGACCACTTCCAACCCCTTCAGACACGTCGTGTGTGTGTGTGTGTGTGTGTGTGTGTGTGTGTGTGTGTGTCTCACACACCTTGTTTTATAGAAATGGGATCTCCTTGCACATACTGTAAACTGCTCTTCGACCTAATCAGTGAATGTTTTTCTACAACTGAGTCTTGTCTTCTACGGCGTTTTTAAGGACTGCAAACCATTCCTGTCTGTGGATGTTCCATAGTCCATGGAAAATTGTTTCCTGTCTTTCTTTCTTCAGAAAGCACTGGAATGGAAGTTTTTGCAGCTATACTTTTGCTTATTTATTCTCTCACTTTTTCGGGCTTGCGCACTACTGAGGCTTTTGATACACACTTCTAAGTTGACCTCCAAATACACGTGTAGCTGTTCACACTTCTGCCAGCAGTGCTTGGAGGTCTGGCTTCCCCATACTCACTCCAGCTCTTCGTAGTTTAATTTACTTAATCATTAATTTGATAGGCCCAAGTGTCATATTAAAAACGTTAAATTGCTAGCAAGGTTGTGTGTTTTCCCTCATGTCGTTGATCATACATGTTCCTTCCTCTGTGAACTATCTTTCGTGTCCTTAGCCCATCTATTGGGTTATTCATCTCTTTCCTATTGATCTATGAGTTTTTTAATATAAAAGTAACATAGCATATCCTCACATGAATTTCAGGTGATTTTGCCCAGTTTGTTTTCTCATTTCCTGTTTGGAAAATTTTAGCTTTTAAATAACCAAATCTGTCAGTTTTTTTTATTATGGTTTCCACTTTTTTGGGATCATGCTTAGCAAGCCTTCCTTTTTTCATGATTATATAAATCTGTATATTTCTTTTGGTAATTGTACAGCCTTGTTTTTTATTTCTTTTAGCTTTATTGAGAGATAATTGACACACAGCACTGTGTAAGTTAAAGGTGTGTATAGTACGATGACTTGACTTAACGTATATTTTCAAAAGATCACCACAATCAGTTTAGTTAACATCCATCATCTCATATGGATGCAGAAGAAAAAGATGTGTTCTGCTCCCGTCAGGAGACGTTTCAGGCTCTGTCAGCATCTCTCAAATGCACCACACCGCGTTGTTGCCGGCAGGCGTCCTGCTGCACGTCACACCCTCAGCACTTGCTCCTCTCACAGCCGGAAATTTCTGCCTTTGGCCTTTTTATTAAATTCCTCCACTCCCCGCCCATCACCTCTGGAAACCATAAATCTGATCTCTTTGTCTGTGAGTTTGGTTTTTTGTATATATTTTTTAAGATTCCATATAAAGTGCCCTGGCTGGTGTGGCTCAATGGATTGAGCACACTGGCCCGTGAACCAAAGGGTCACTGGTTTGATTCCCTGTCAGGGCACATTCCTGGGTTGTGGGCCAGGTCCCCAGTGTGGGGCATGCAAGAGGCAACCACACATTGGTGTTTCTCTCCCTGTCTTTCTCCCTCCTTTCCACTCTCTCTAAGAATAAATAAATAAAATCTTTTTTAAAAAGATCCCATGCAATAGTGAGATTATAGAGTCAGTATTTGTCTTTAACTTATTTCTTAGCATAACGCCCTCAAGGTCCATTCATGTTGTCACAAATGGCAGGATTTGTTTCTTTGTTATGGCTGAATAGTATTCCATTGTGTGTGCACGCACCACATTTTCTGTATCTGTTCATCTGTTACGGACACTGAGGTCGCATCTGTGTCTTCGCCATTGCAGACCACGGCGCCCCGAGCGCGAGGCGCGGTGGTTCTTCAGCACAGTGTTTCTGTGCCTTCCAGACCTGCGCCAGGAGTGGGATTTATTGGGTCGTATGGCAGCTCCACTTTCTTAAATGTTTTGAGGAACCTCCATACCATTTTCCATAGTGGCCGCAACAGTTTACAGTCCCACCAACAAGTGTCCCCTTTCTCCACACCCTCGCCAGCATTCGTGTCTCGCCTTTGTGACACATGCCATTCTGACAGCTGTGAGGACACACCTCATGGTGGCTTTGATTTCATTTTCTTAATGATTCGTGATGTTGGGCACCTTGTCATGTGGGTGTTGGCCATTTCTGTATCTTTTTTGGATATCTGTTCATTCATTTTTAATATTTAAATTTTTGATGTATGCTATGAGTATTTAGCATAACCTCATTCATTTTTTCCAAATCATTAAAACTTTTTGTAACACTTTGAATAACTGTTTAATACTCTGTCATATGGGTGTACTCAATTTAATTGCCACATTGCTAGACATTAGTTTCTATCTCTGGTTACAGTATATAAATACCAGTGTGATAAACGTTAACCTTCACCCACACATCTTTGATTTGTTGTTTTTGAGGGTTCATCCCTGGAAGTAGTGTGACTGCATCTGTGAGTGTGAACATTTATGACTGTTGACACATACTGCCAATTGCTTTCCAGAATGGTTTGCCAATGATGTATGGGAGAGCATGGTTTTTAAACACTATCTTTTTACTGTTTTTCCAGAAATCAGAGTGGATGACAACAACTTGCAACCACGCACTTTATGCTATTTGTGATGTATTTACCCAGTTTTACGAAGCGTTGAATGAAGTTCTTCTTTCTGATATATTTGCACAGTTGCAGTGGTGTGTAAAACAAGGTATCCTATGTCTCCACATGTCATTGGTCTTGACATAGTCCTTCATGAGAGATTAACTTCTCCCGCACGTGAAAGCATGGCCGTAGCGCCAAGGAGGACAGTGGATCGTTGACTTGGTGGAAGTGACCTGGGGTGGTGAACACAGCGCAGTGCACAGATGACGTGTTGTGGAGTTGTGCGCCTGAAATTTGTATGACTTTACCAACCAGTGTCACCCCAGTAAATTCAGTAAAAAGGAAAAAATAATTGGTGAACATGTATATTTTTAAAATTTAATTAGAACATAAAAACAATCTTCCAACCAAGTCAGTTTGTCAAATATTCCTTTACAGTGGGATGTAGTTTTCTGAACATTTTAAAGGATGTACCTTTTTGCATGTCACATTATTCTTTCAAACTTTTATATGTGTTTAAAAATTTTCTATAATAAAATGTTTTTAAAATGTACTGCGGGCCCTGACTAGGCGGCTCAGTGGGATCATGGTCCTCATACACCAAGAGGTTGCGAGTGTGATCCCCAGTCAGGGCACATGTAGGTTGTAGGTTCGATCCCCGTTGGGGCATATAAGGGAGGCAACCTATCAGTGTTTCTCTCCCATCCATGTCTGCCTGTCTGTTCTTCTCTCTCCCCCCCATCTTTCTCCCTCTCTTCCCCTCTCCCTCTCTCTTTACCCATTCCTCTCTAAAATAATAAAACATATCCTTCAGTGAAGATTATTTTTAAATGTGCCATGGGAATCAAGATCGATAGCTTTGTCAGTGGACATTTTCGTTTGAGTGCTCAGCTGTTCACTTTGGTGTGTGTTAGGGAAACACCCAGGTAGCACATTAAACCTGGGTGCCACAGATAGTTTTGGCTTATTAGGATGAGGCTTAACTTAGATAAGTTTTTCAAAAAGTGTCTCAGTTTTAAAATAGTAAATGGTAAAACAGTTGATACCTTGATGGCAAAAATTGGAAAAGTAGAGTCTGAGTGACTAAATTTTTGGAGACACTGTTCAGATATTTTCCATCTCCTTTTACTGTGTCTCATACAAGAAGCCAGTTAATTAGGTAGCGAAATGTTGACCTTCTTCTGATCCCTGGCAGTAAAGCTACGATAAGTAATTTCTGCTCTTGATAGCCTACCTGAACCGTAAAAATTCTCATGGTGCCTGTAGCGGTGCTCCTTTAATTATCCTACAAACCTCCAGCGGCAGGTACAGATGCATCACAGCGCGAAGCATCAGGGATCTGGTTGGAATCAAAACTGCAGTTGAAATTTAGTGATGATGCTGTTTTGTCTTGCAGATAATGAGCAGTTGGCGCGATCAGGTACAAACTGCTTAGAAAATTTAGTGATATCCAATGGAGAAAAATTCAGTCCTGATGTCTGGGATAAAACGTGCAGTTGTATGATGGATATTTTCAAAACAACCATTCCACACGTGTAAGTGTTAGTGCGATTATTGGTGTGTGCTTCTGTGTCCAGTGGGTGTCTTAAAGCTCTGGGTTGCCTCTCACAGTGGTCATTTTCCTTGTCTTGCATTTTCTCAAGTTTGCTGACATGGAGGCCTGCAGGCATGGAGGAGGATTCATCAGAAAAACACCTGGTAAGATTTTTCCATTGGTTCTCTTTTCTCTGATCTCATTTTATAGTAAAAAGAAAAGTAAGCAGCCCAAAGACTTTATGCTTTCCTGATGGGAAACGAGTAAAAAAGCTACAAGATCTAAAAACTACATGTTTATTGGCGCATTTTTTTAGAAAGTACAGAAAAGTATTGGGTTGGCCAAAAATTCCATATGGTTTTTTCTGTAAAATATAAGACACATTTTTCGAGTTCCGGCCAAGATGGAGGCATAGGCAGTCGCATTGTGCTTCCTCACACAACCAAAACTAAAGACAACAAAAATTGAGAAACAATAAACAACCAGAACAGAGAGAAATTAATTGAACAGAAGTCGGGCTCCAGTACATGCAGACCGGTAAGGAGCGGCGGAGTCGGAGGCCTGCAGAGAGGGGTGAGAGGTCCCCGCAGGAAGAAATGCTGGCTGGCAAGGCGCAGGCGCGCAGGGCACAGACAGCAGCAGACAGACCCTGGGCACAGGAGGCGACTAGCAGACCCAGTGAGGGGTACAAGGCAGCTGGCTGTCCGCAGCCAGCCACACGTTTGCGCACAAACTAAGCGAAAATGGGCAGCACCGCCGCATTTCAAAGCTTAAGAGCCCCGTCTGGGAACTGAGGCCGGGAGACTCTCTCAGCCTCACAGGAGGCTTCTCGGGGAAGCCCACAGAGTCCGAGAAAGTGCACAAGCCCACCGCCCAGGAGCCAGCACAGGAAGGGCCCAATTTGCTTTGGGAGGCAGTGGAGGGGATGGAAGTCCTAGAGAGAACGGAGCAGGCACCATTGTTCCCTCTCAGACCCCGCCCCCACATACAACGTCACAACCCAGTGACTACGGTGCCCCACCCTGGTGAACACCTAAGGCTCCGCCACCCTTACATAACAGCTGCAACCAAACCAAAGGAAAATAAAAAATAAAAAAGATGGCTCAAACAGAATTGAATACCCCAG